>JBBPTI010000126.1:0-22383 GCA_038093995.1 Tylopilus aff. callainus | reverse complement strand
TGTAGCCAAGAGTAAGATCTTCATTTCATACACCAATAGTATGAGGTGAGGATTAGTGGTTGTTAGGGAATATTGCCATTAGTGAAAAACATGCAAACATTCAGACAATTGTTTGAGCCACTGTATGACAGTGCATGGAGATGGGCCAATGAAGTGACAGGCCAGGACCAGCTGGGATAGGGGTGAAGTGCAAGCCTGGTTACAACATCCTTCCTCAGAATAGCAAACTTCTACAAATGATTCATTGAGGGCTATGCCACAGTGATCTAGCCATTGTACAACCCCACCAAGAAAGACATAGCCTTTGAATGGACCCCTTTCTGCCAAGAGGTGTTTGAGGTGTTAAAAACCAAGTTCACCACCACTCCAGTACTCACCTACCCTGATAATGACTGCTGCTACCAACTGGAAAGTGATGCTAGCAACACCACCATTGAAGCAGTACTCTCAGTGGAGAAGGATGGGAAATGGCATCCAGTTGCCTTTTCCTCACATGTGATAACACCAGAACAACATAATTATCCCATTACAGACAAAGAGATGCTCAGTATTATTAGTGCCCTAAAGAATTGGCAGCACTACCTTGAAGCTATCTAGCATGAATTTTTAAATTTGGAATGACCACCAGAACCTCTCCTGGTTTATGACCTAACAAGATCTAAATCATCAACAAGCCTGGTGGGCCCAATATCTCTTCCATTTTAATTTCAGGTGATATCATAAAGCCAGTTCCCTCATGGAGAAAGCCAATATGTTATCACAATGTCCTGACTTGGTAAACCTCAGCAATGAAGATAACAAGGCAGTGGTGGTAATTTCCAAAGAGCATATTGGGGTAATGAGAGCAGGAAGAAATAGTCAAGTTAGGAACTCCCAGTGAAAGCCTACTAGATGAAATCTCCCATGAGATGTGTCACCTCCCTTGTGAAACTAATAAGAAGCTCTTTCAACAGGGGTATGAGATCAATGAATAGGTACTAAAGAAGGACAGAAAGATCTACATACCTCTGACCCTGCAGACCAAGATGCTCACCCTCTTTCATGACAGCACTGTGGCAGGCCACCCAGGGGTGGGTCAGACTTTGGAACTACTCAAGTGGTTCTACATTTGGCCATAAATGAAGGAGAGCATCAAAGAATATGTGAAAGGTTGCAGTCACTGTGCATGGGCCAAGCTATTCAACCAGCCAACTACCAGCCTTGAAATGCTTGAGTCCTAGTGTTGGATAAGGATCCTTTTTAGCCACAACAAGCATGGGGCAAAAGTGGTAAGGAATGGTCAAGGGAGAGTCATTACAAATAGATACATTGATAACCTCGACTGCATTGAGGTGTGGTCATTATGGTACAGGGGAGCTACAAGGTTTGGTACACTAGGTGTATCCCCATTGCTAGCCATAAAGACCTGAGTTGATAGCTCATGGGAGTATGAGGCTAAGGACCATCAATGAATGACTGGGATCTAAGGCTGTGATGGAGAGGTTTATATACTACTCATTGAAGCGGAGTCTGAAACTACTTAGGGCCAGTCTATCATATCCTGCAATCTCACTAAGTCTACCTCCATAATTTCTGGTCTCATGTCCATTGATCTCCAGACTTATTTCCTTATGTATACTATCTTGACTATTCAGACTTTGATTCATCTCATTTTACAATTCATTGTTAATAAGCTTTTGCTTAGCTATTAGAGTTCAGCCTGTGCTTTGCACAGCTCTGGTACTTGCACCTCCAATGCACTACTCTGGACTTTGGTTTATTCCTACCTTCACCTTACTCATCTATGTTCTCCATATATAAGCTCATAGATACTTTGTTGTAACCCCAGTTCAAATATCAATTTAGTTCTCTCCTCTCAAGTCTGATAGCTCAACCTCTGCTCTTTCTCTTCCTCTTGCCAATGAGGCTAGGAGCTTGGCAAGAACATGACACATAAGTACTGTGTTGAAGCCTCACCCCTCCAACCCCTATTCTGATCTCCACTATATCTTTAGTACACCTCCATGCGTTCACATGCAACCACTGTCCCCTTTGACCATCTTTGCTGCTCAGACTTGAGCTGGAGGAGACACAAACTTAACACAGTCTTCCTTCCTTATAAGTCCTTCCTTTCATTCCAGGTCCTTGATCTGTGTGAGTAGGGCAATGCTGAGGGGTTAGTGTGATTGGCTGGATATTATGAAGGCAAGTGGTGCCACTTGCATGAGTATTGCTGTTGGCATGGGATAGGATGGTGTACAATGTCATGATAGCAGGGATTATGCAATTGGAGAAAAAAGATTATGAGGGAATCATACAATATGTAGGGGAAACACCTTTGGTGTGGGACTCAAGTGCATGAGTATGGTGAGTGATGGCACCATCTGCAGTTGCTATGGTATCTGCTGCTTAGGTAAAAGGGGCTTTATGCTACCTTGGTCAGGTGCCCTGATGCTATAAGCTATGTGCTGTGGTGTGAGAAGTAGGTGTGGATGTTACCGAGTTGCAGCTGGTGGATGCCCATGATGAGGTAATCTGGGTGGGGCTGGGAGTATTCTTGGGTCTGTTGGGGTGGCAGGGATTGCTGGGTGCTGGTGACAATGCTACTCCTTGATAGGCTGGGGTCTCTAGCCAATAAGGGGGGCATGGGAGTATTTGGTGGCTGTGTCCCATGACTGGTGGCCTTGGTGCTCTACTGGTGGCCAGGTTAGTCACATGATAGGGTTGTTGTCAGGTGATCAAGGATCAGGTGACCATGGATATGATGCTGGTCATGTGCTGTATTCTTGGTTAGCAGCCTACCAGGAGTGTAGTAGTTGTAGACTAATGCCAGGGTAGGGTCATAGTGGTGTAGCCCCCTAATGGCAGGGTGTAGAGGCATCATAGGACATGATCACAACAGGCCTGCTCCAACCATTACCTGTACCTGCTGGCCCTTGGCAGGATATCTCTGTGGACTTCATCACCAATCTCCCTCTCTCCTGCAATTTTGACACCATCCTAACTATTCTAACTATTGTGGATCATTTCTCTAAGGAAGTGGAACTCATCTCTTGCACAAAGACATGCTCAGCTAAGGAGCTGGCCTCCCTTTACTTATCAAGTGTTTGGAAGTATCATGGACTCCCTCATACTATAGTTTCTGATCATGGCCCCCAATTCTCCTCCTCATTCATGATCTCCCTTTGTTCCCAGCTGGGAATCTCTCCTAAACTCTCTACTATCCACCATCCTCAGACCAATGGGCAGACAGAATGTCTGAATTGGGAAGTAGCTCAGTATTTATGTCTCTTTTGTGCTGAATGACAGGATGACTGGACCACCTGGCTCCCATTGGCCCAATTCTCCTTAAATATCAAGCAATCCTCTGCTTTGTGCTTCTCCCCTTTCCAGGTAACACAATCATATAAGCCATGCATGGGAATTGAACCTTTCCCTATGTGTAACCCCCATGCTACCACCACAGCCAAGCAGATGAAAGACATCCTGGAGCAAACCATAGAGCATTTGGAGAACACCTGCTCCCACATGAAGGTGACCACTAATCCCTCTTGACATGCTGCCCCCTCATATTCCATTGGCAACCTTGTCTGGCTTGACATGGCCAACCTTACTATGCCCCATTCATGCCACAAGTTGACCAACCAGTGGATTGGACCCTTCCCTATCACTGCCCTGGTTGGTATAAATGCCCTCACTCTCCACTTCCAACATACCATGCAGATTCACCAGACAGTTAACATTTCCCATGTCAAGCCTTACTCTCCACCCCTTCCAGGACAGCTTGACCCATGGCCCAGTCCTGCCCTCATCACTGAAAACTGTGATGCCAAGTATAAGGTGAATTTCATCATCAACTCTCACCCCCATGGCTGTGGCCTTCAATATTTGGTCTATTGGAAGGGTTACTCTGTAACACTCATGGCTACACTATGTTCCCTTCTTTTCTACACTTCCTTCTTTAGCCACATTGACCCATGCCACAGCACCACAACTCAGTCTTGCCCGAGTCCTGTTCCCACACCAGTAAGCACAGTAGCTGCAGCATTCCAGGCACCAGACCACAGTAGAGTAAAGACCCAATTACCCGGCTATTGATGCCGCACCACAGCACTTAGGCAATCTGCAGTTGCAATGGCACCTTGTGTCGCCATCCGGTCTTACACCAATAGTGATACTCGCGCATCACATGCCATAGTACACCATCTGTTCCCACTCCAATGGCATTAACCTCACAATGGCACCATCGCTCACCACCCTTTCCCACTCCAGTAGCATTTAGCCTGCAGCATCGCCCCCCTCGCACAGACCAGGCCAGTTTCTGTCTTGCACTTCCATATTTAGTATCTCAGCCTGCCCTCACTTACTTTAGGCTCCGCTTGAATCCCGTTTGTAGTAGTATATAAGACCGCCTGTAAATTATCGGAGCCCCAATCAATTCTTCTTGGGTCTTCCCTCACAAGGCACCTGCATACTAGGAGATTGACTCACCTTCCCGTTTCGCTTCACTTCGCTACTCACCCCCTTGTGCATTGCACCCGGGGCATTCATCTTGCTTTGTTCCACTTGATGCCTTCTTGCCTTTGTGCCCGAGGTTGTTTCATTAAGAATTGATTCTCCTCTTTGCCGCTGTTGCCCATCCGACCACCTTGAAGGCCCCACCCATTACCAACCCCTGTGCTATCAGTAAGCAGAGCAGAACCCACATCCCCTTATTGACATGGAAGGACACTAGTGAATGCTACACGTGCCAAGTCAGCCCCCACTGTTGTAGTTGGCAGCTCAACAGGCGGACAGTGTCTAGTAGTTGCCCCTCGCCCAATTTGCCCCATCAACCTCAACCATCTTGCCACTGTCGCTTCCCATCTCGAAGCTGATGCTGCCACCACTGCTGAGAGAGAGCAGAGAGAGCTATGGGAAGAGATTGACCAGGCCATAGCAGACTTCGCTGCGAGGTCCAGGGCATCAGATATGCCCACACTTGTCTATCCCCCATCCCCTGTCACTGACATCAATCCAAACGACTTCGTTCGCCCCACACTGCCTATCCCCTTGCCTTCCACTCTTTGCCGGCTCATCTCTGAAGCTGAAGAACAAACCCACCACTACGAGGAGTACGCAGCCTGCTTAGAAGCCCAGCTCGCTGCTCTCCTTCCCCCTTCTCCAGACTACCACGCCTGTTGTAGGCCAGATTGCCTTTGCCATCCCTTTCGTTTCCCTTTTTGTACTTACTTCTTTGTGTCTGCCACCCCTTCTAGTTTCAGCTTTCACTTCCAAGGATGTTCCCACTTTTCTTCTGGTATTCCCTTTTAGCTTCTTGTTTTATTTCTTTCTTGTTACTTGTGTTTTGCATTTATTGTCTTCTCACTCACGTTCAATTTGATCGCAATACCCTTTTAATTTCTTTGCAGTTACCTACAGGTGAATACTCCCTCATCATCTCCACACCTACTGGTACACGAGGCTGCAACTTCCGATATGAGAACACACCTACCAACTGGGCAGAGTCAGCACCCCAGGATGACTGGTAGTTTTTCTTTACAGATTCAATCGAACCAAAGTTCCCAGCTCCAGCTATAGGGGGATTACTTAGCAAGCCAAGAGAACGCCGCATGCATCCTAAAGGAAGAGTAATCAGGATCCTGAATAGGCTGTGTCCAGGAGACTATCAAGATCAGAAGACCGTAGTCTGTGTGAGACCTCTAGCACCCCTTCCATTTGAAAGGCCCAACCACAGCTGGTATAAGAAACACAAGGTGCCAGTAATCAAGAAAGAAGTCCACTTCCAGTATGTCGCAGGTACTCCTCGATACCATCGCTGACCCCACTATTCCTCTACTGGACAAACTCGCTGCTATTGCAGCTGAGTTCACCACCATCACCACTCAGAATATCCAACTCGCACAATCACTACATGTGTCCAACAATGAGATTATCCGTCTCGAGAGTTTGGTGACCACCAGCCAGGCAACAGTAGCCACTCTCCAAGGGCAGATTGCCTCAGCAGGCCCTCCAGGTACCTCGAAGAAAGTTGAATTGTTTGCGGACCCCAGCAAATACAATGGAACGATCACCAAGTTTGAAGAATGGTGGGCCAAGATGAAAACATGGCTCCAAATCAATGAGCACATTGCCCCCACTGGAAGCTACAAAGTGGTTGTGGCAGTACTATCCCGGCTCAAAGGACCTAAAGCCAGCCCCTTCGCGCAAACATGCCTAGCCCAAGGCAGTGCATACCTATGGAAGGACTGCGAGGCCAAGATCAAAGGCCTCTTCCACACCACCAATCAGAAGGATTGGGCTTGCCCCCAGCTGGAGGAGTTCAAGCAGCAGAACATGTGGACTGACGACTTCCTTATCTGCTGGGAAGCTCTTTACCAGCAAGCGCAGATCAACGACACGCATGCAGTTCGCCTCTTGGAACAGAATACCACCTGCCATATCATTTTGCAGATTTTCAAGGAAGAAAAATGCCAGGACAAGCCAGCGCTATACTTGGACAACATTAGGAAGACCAGATGTGTGATGGAAGCACTCGGCTTCATAAGGGGGTACGAAAGGAAGGCCCCTGCAAGGATTAGCAGTCAAGGGTTAGTGCGGGAGAACACTGAAGAAGATGTATATGCCCTCCCAAGCAGCAATGCCCATGCCAAGTGCTTCAATTGCAAACAGACTGGCCACAGAATCCAAGAATGCCGGAAGCCGAAGATCAACCAATACCCAGCCTGTAAGTTTGTTCATGGTGGGCACACTGCTTATTGCACCAAAAGGAAAATGCTGCAGAGGATCCCACTAGCAGAAGATGAAGAACATGCCCCCAGAGAAGCCCCAGTAAGGATTGCTGAGTTGGCTGAAGAAATACGAAAGAGAAACAATCCGGAGATGGGTTTGGATTTTCCAATCGAAGGATCCCAGATGAAGGGAAAAGGCAGGGCCTAAGGAACACATCAGGTGTTCCAAAGGCCAGTAAGATTCCAACCAAGCACGCCCCTATCACTCATGTTATCATTTCTAAAGACCAAGAATGGTGTATTTCCCTTAGATTGCCTGGTCTAGAGGAGTCCACTCCCCAGCGGCTTGGTGGCAACTGTGAACCAAATGCCGTGCTTAATTCCTCTAACAAGTATACTCCCCCTCACACACACAAAGAAACCCCGACTAACCCACCACAGATTCACATACTAGGGCAACAAAAGAGAAAGGAGATATTAATGCAGGTACAGATCAAGACCTGCACCAGCGACTTCATATCAGTGTCCGCCCTGCTCAATAGCAGTGCCCAGTCCTCATTCATCCACAGAGAGTATGTTCATCAAAACTGTATCCCTACTGAAGAACTCCCACAGCCCATATATGTTTACAATGCCAATGGGACCCTGAACAAAGCAGGGCCTGTTACCCATGCAGCCACCATACTATTGGAATATCAGGGTCATGTGGAAAGGACCTGGGTAGAGGTAACTGATCTAGGAAGCAAAGATCTGATTTTGGGATACACATGGCTAAAAGAACATAATCCACAGATCAATTGGAAGACTGGCACAGTCTCTATGCCAGATTGCCTGGAGTTATGCAACTACTCGGGCATGTCGCGGGTCATCTGCAGAGCCAAAGAAATGGAAATCTGGGTCGCAGAGAAGCAGCAGTGCACCGGAAAACAGCAAGAAGGAAAAACTCCTCAAGAGTTAGTACCCCCGGTGTACCATTGCTACCTCAAGACCTTTGAGCAGAAGGAGTCCGAGCAGATGCTGGTTTGCAAGCCTTGGGACCATGCCATTGAGCTGAAAGACACCTTTGTCCTCTGGAAGGGTTGCAACATCCCCCTTAGTCCCCAAGAGCAGAAGGAAGTAGATGACTTTGTGGATGAACAGCTTGCCAAGGGGTATATCCGGCCCTCCAAGTCCGAACAAACATCCCTGGTCTTCTTTGTGCCAAAGAAAGATGGCTGCAAATGGATGGTACAGGATTACAGGTATCTCAATGAGCACATGGTCCGCAACAACTACCCACTCCCGCTCATTGCCCAACTAATCGACAAGCTCTGCACCGCCCGCCTCTTCATGAAAATGGACCTCCACTGGGGCTACAACAATGTACGGATTAAAAAGGGAGATGAATGGAAGGCCACCTTCACTTGCCATCACGACGTGTTTGAACCGCTGGTAATGTTCTTTGGGTTATGCAACTCCCCGGCCACCTTCCAGACCATGATGAACAACATCTTCACCAACATGGCTGAAAATGTCATGGTGTACATCGACAACCTCCTCATATTCACCCCCACTGATGACTGCAAAGCCCATGAGGCAATAGTCCTGGAGGTTCTCAAGAGGTTAGAAGAAAACAACCTCTTCGTCAAGCCTGAAAAGTGCACCTTCAGAGTGAAGAAATTGGAGTTCCTCAGGATGATTGTAGGAGTAAATGGGGTAAGCATGGACCTGAGCAAGGTTACCGCCATAAAGGAATGGCCAGTCCCCACCACAGTTTGAGGAGTCTGGGCCTTTCTAGGCATGGCCAACTTCTACCACCGCTTCATACAAGATTTTGCTCACATTGCACAGCCACTCCATGACCTAACTAAGAAAGATGAGCCCTTCTGCTGGACCGATCAGTGCCAGGTGGCCTTCAACTGCCTCAAGGAAATCTTTACCACTGCCCCCGTCCTAGCCTACCTGGACCACAATAAGAAGTACCGATTGGAATGCAATGCCTCCTCCTATGCAACCGGGGGCGTTCTACTGGTGGAAGAAGAAGAGAAATGGCACCCTGTAGCCTATGCATCGCATGCAATGACACTGGAAGAGTGAAACTACCTCATAGCCAATAAGGAGATGTTGAGCATGATTAGAGGACTAGAAGACTGGCGCCACTACTTGGAAGGGGCCGAACAGCAGTTCAAGGTATGGAATGACCACGAAAATCTCAAGTGGTTTATGACCCGCCAAAACCTCAATCAAAGACAGGCCCGCTGGGCCCAGTACCTCTCCCAATTCAATTTCAAGTGGTGCCACAAGGCCGGCATGACCATGGGGAAGGCCGATGCATTGTCACAAAGAGAAGATTTGGTGGTAGGAGATGCAGAGGACAACCACGATGTGGTGGTAATTCCCCCCGAGCAGATACAGATGCGAAGGACCAAGGGACAGAGGGCCGAAGCTGACGAAGAAGGGATGACCGAGGAGATGATGGTTTTGCACCATTCCGGAGACCAACTAACTGATCAGATCTCGCATGAGACTATCAAACTTCCAGCACCAGTGCAGAAGAGACTAGAGGGGCAGGGATATCACATCAAGGACGGATGCCAAATGAAGAATGGGAAAGTGTATGTACCTCCAGCCTGCAGACCTGAGGTACTCCGCCTCCACCATGATGCCCCAGTAGCTGGCCATCCTGGAGTCACATGGACCATGGAGTTACTCCAGCAGCATTATGATTGGGCCTCTCTGGCAATTGATGCTGCCGACTATGTGAAGAGATGCCCCAGGTGCGCCCAGGTTAAACCCTCTAACAGACCACCCACAGGGCCCCTCCAATCCCTATCTATCCCATTGGGGCCCTGGCAAGATATATCAGTGGACTTCATCACCAGGCTCCCTCTCTCAAACTCGTACACTGCCATACTCACTGTCATTGACTGCTTCTCCAAGGCAGTCAAGCTCGTCCCCTGTGATTCTACCTGCACCTCCCTCGACCTAGCCAATATCTACCTGCATTACATCTGGAAACACCATGGCCTCCCGAAATCCATTGTCTTGGATTGGGGCCCCCAGTTCACTTCGTATCTTATGACTGATCTTTGTCGCCAGCTCCAGATTGACCAGCAGCTATCCACCGCGTACCATCCGCAGACCAATGGGCAAACTGAATGGATGAATTGCGAGGTAGGACAGTACCTCCGGACTTACTGCGCAGACCATCCAGACTCTTGGAGTGACTGGCTCCCACTCACACAGTTTACCATCAACTCCCGTGTTTCTTCCGCCTCAGGAAAGTCCCCATTCCAGCTCACGCACACCTATGCCCCAGTTCTCAGAATAGAACCCACTGTCACCCAGTTCCCCACAGCCGATAACCTTGCCAACCAGTACACTGACCACCTGGCTGAAGCCTGGGAACGCCTCCACACCTTGCAAGATACCATGAAGTGAGCAGCTGCTGGTAAGCGTTCTCTGGCCCCCTCCTACTCTATTGGGGATAAGGTTTGGTTATCCACTGAACACCTCTCTATTCTGGGTTCCTCTAAACTCACTGATCGCTGGATTGGGCCATTCCCCATCATCGGTCTTGTCAGCCCCAATGCCATTCGCCTCAACCTCCCCACCTCATATTGTATTCACTCTGTTTTGAATGTCTCACGGGTTAAGCTGTTCATAGCCCTGCTCCCTGGTCAGCACCCTCCTCACCCCAGTCCCTCTTCCCTGGCTGCTGACCCCGCTACCCCTGAATACGAGGTCAAGTACATTGTTGACTCTCGCTTGGCTGGCCATGGCCTTCAATATTTGGTCCATTGGAAGGAGTATGACATTTCCAAACATACTTGGGAACCCCGTTCCAACCTTACTAATTCCCCCGACACCCTCACTGCCTTCCACTGTGCCCACCCTTCCACCCCTCGTCCTGTCTCTCACTCTGCCATTCACACTATTTTCCCTTCTGCCCATCTGGAATCTGGGCCTTAAGGAGGGGGTTGTGTAATGCTCATGGCTACACTACGTTCCCTTCTTTCCTACACTTCCTTCTTTAGCCACTTTGACCCACACCACAGCGCCACAACTCGGTCTTGCCTGAGTCCTGTTCCCACACCAGTAAGCACAGTAGCCACAGCATTCCGGGCACCAGACCACAGTAGAGTAAAGACCCGATTACCCAGCTACTGATGCTGCACTGCAGCACTTAGGCAATCTGCAGTTGCAATGGCACCTTGTGTCGCCATCCAGTCTCACGCCAATAGCGATACTCGTGCATCACACACCATAGTACGCCATCTGTTCCCACTCCAATGGCATTAACCTTGCGATGGCGCCATCGCTCGCCACCCTTTCCCACTCCAGTAGCATTTAGCCCACAGCATTGCCCCCCTCACACGGACCAGGCCAGTTTCTGTCTTGCACTTCCATATTTAGTATCTCAGCCTGCCCTCACTTACTTTAGGCTCCGCTTGAATCCCGTTTGTAGTAGTATATAAGACCGCCTGTAAATTATCGGAGCCCCAATCAATTCTTCTTGGGTCTTCCCTCACAAGGCACCTGCATACTAGGAGATTGACTCACCTTCCTGTTTCGCTTCACTTTGCTACTCGCCCCCTTGTGCGTTGCACCTGGGGTATTCGTCTTGCTTTGTTCCACTCGACACCTCCTTGCCTTTGTGCCCAAGGTTATTTCATACTCTGCCTTGGAATGCACTTGGGAGCCTGCCTTCAATCTCACATATTGCCCTGATGCCCTCCACACCTTCCATGCCTCCTAGCCATCTGCTCCCCACTCTTTCTCCTATCTCTTCTTCTCCTCCCTTTTTGCTTGTGCTTATCCCTTGGGTCATCTAGTGTCTGACCTTAGTGGGGGAATAGTATTGTAACCCAGTTTGCTCCTCACCCCTGTCCCAGACCCCACCAGGCCTGTTCCCCTTGTGGCCTGCCATATGATTGTTCTACCACTCTCCCTTTATCATATGACCCATGCTGATAGCATTTACATGCCATACAATGACTGCACCAAGCTGTGATTACCTCGGCCACAGTCCAGCCCTTGCACAGCCAGATGACACCTTATTGCCTTATTTGCATGCCATCTTATGCCATTGGCATCTAGCTGCACAAGGCAGTGCAATGACACCCCATAACTTGTCCCCAGCCAATGGCAATTCCCTCATACTCCCATGTCTCCCTTAAAGTCAGCCATATGTAGTAATAGTGTACAAATACATACAAACACCTGTAACAGTATATAAGCAGGGCAATTCAGTCCCAGCATCCTCATTTGAGTTATCTTGGGTTTTCCCCTTAGTTCTCAGTCAATGCTTGGGCCCCTGGACCTCATCTCCCTCAATCCTCACTGCTTCTCAGCCTTGCTGCTCACTGCCCTTTACTAAGGGTTGTTTCAGTCTGTATATGCACACATTGTTTCTGCCAGTTATATGGGATTGAAGATTGAATAGGTTGGAACAAAGTGAACCGACCTCAGGCACTAGGTGCTAGGAGGCATATGAGCAAAGATGACTGCGGGTGCTGGGCACTAGACAGCATGTAGCGAAAGTGAAGCAAAAGGAAACAATGGACCAATCTCCTAGTATGCAGGTGCCTTGTGAGGGAAGACCCAAGAAGAATTGATTGGGGCTCTGATATAATACAGGCGGGTTTATATACTACTACAGATCAGGTTCAAGCGGAGCCTAAACTAGTTAAGGGCAGGCATGGTTACTTAATAAGGAAGTGCAAGACAAAAACTGGCCTGGTCTGTGTGAGGGAGGTGATGCTGCAGGCTAAATGCTACTGGGGTGGGAAAGAGTGGTGAGCAATGGCACCATCGCGAGGTTAATGCCATTGGAGTGGGAACAAATGGCATACTATGGCATGCGATGCGCAAGTATCGCTATAGGTGTGTGACTGTGTGGCAATATATGGCACCATTGCAGCTGCGGATTGCCTAAGTGCTGTGGGCGGCATCAGTATCCGGGTAATCGGGTCTTTACTCTACCATGGTCCAGTGCCCAGAATGCTGCGGATACTATGCTAGCCGGTGTGGAAAAGGGACTTGGGCACTACTGAGTCGCAGCACTGTGGCGTGAGGAAGGGTAGCTAAAGAAGGCAATGTAGGAAAGAATGAAACATAGTGTAGCCGTGAGCATAACACATCCCCCTCCTTAAGGCCCAGATTCCAGATGGGCAGAAGGGAAGATAGCACAAATGGTGGAGGGAGAGACAGGACAAGGGGCGGAGGAGTGGGCATGGTGGAAGGCAGCAAGGGCATCAGGGGAGTTAGCAAGGTTGGAATGGGGTTCCCAAGTACGTTCGGAGATATCATACCCCTTCCAATGGACCAAATACTGAAGGCCACAGCCGGCCAATTGGGAGTTGATGATATACTCGACCTCATACTCAAGGGTAGCAGGGTCAGCAGCCAGGAAAGAGGGACTGGGGTGAGGAGGGTGCTGACCGGAGAGCAGGGCTATGAACAGCTTCATCCATGAGACATTGAGGATGGAATGGATGCGATATGAGGTGGGGAGGTTGAGGCAGACAGCATTGGGGCCGACGAGACCAATGATGGGGAATGGCCCAATCCAGCGATTGGTTAGCTTCGGGGTGCCTGAAATGGAGAGATGCTCGGTGGAGAGCCAAACCTTATCCCCAATAGAGTAGGAGGGGGCCAGAGAATGCTTACCAGCGGCTGCTCACTTCATTGTATCTTGCGAGGTGTGGAGCCTTTCCCAGGCTTCTGCCAAGTGATCAGTGTACTGGTTGGCAAGGTTATCGGCTGTGGGGGACTGGGTAACTGTTGGTTCAATTCTGAGAACCAGGGTGTAGGTGTGCGTGAGCTGGAATGGGGATTTGCTGGAGGCAGAAGAGACCCTGGAGTTGATGGTGAATTGCGCGAGTGGGAGCCAATTGCTCCAAGAGTCTGGGTGGTCAGCACAATAAGTCCGGAGGTATTGTCCTACCTCTCGGTTCATCTGCTCAGTCTGTCCATCGGTCTGCAGGTGGTATATGGTGGAGAGTTGCTGGTCGATCTGGAGTTGGCAGCATAAATCGGTCATGAGCCGTGAAGTGAATTGGGGGCCGCAGCCCAACATGATGGATTTCGGGAGACCATGATGCTTCCATACATGGTGCAGATAGATGTTGGCTAGGTCTAGGGAGGTGCAGGTGGAGTCACAGGGTATGAGCTCAACCACTTTGGAAAAGCGGTCCACAACAGTGAGTATGGTAGTGTACGAGTTGGAGAGGGGGAGTCCAGTGATGAAGTCTACCGAGATGTCTTGCCAGGACCCCGAGGGAATGGGTAGTGGTTGGAGGGGCCCAGTGGAAGGTTTGTTGGAGGGTTTGACTTGGGCGCACCTTGGACACCTTTTCATGTAGTCGGCAGTGTTGATTGCTAGAGAAGCCCAATTGTAGTGCCACCGGAGTAACTCCACAGTTCATGCAACCCTGGGATGGCTGGCCACTGGCGCATCGTGGTGGAGGCATAGTACCTCAGGTCTACAAGCTGGAGGTACATACACTCTGCCATTCTTCATGCGACATCTGTCTTCGATGTGGTATCCCTGCCCTTCTAGCCTCTTCTGTACTGGGGCTGGAAGCTTGATGGTCTCATGTGAAATCTGGTCAGTTAGTCAGTCTCTGGAGTGGTGCAAGACCATTGCCTCCTTGGTTATCCTTTTTTCATCTACCTTGGGCCCTTTGCCCTTAGTCCAGCGGACCTGTATCTGCTCGGGGGGAATCACCACTATGTCATGGTTGTCCTCTGCATCTCCAACTGCTAAATCCTCTCTTCGCGATAGCACGTTGGCCTTGCCCATGGTTGTCCTGGCCTTGTGACACCACTTGAAATTGAAGTGAGAGAGGTACTGCGCCCAGTGGACTTGCCGTTGATTGAGGTTTTGCCAGGTCATGAACCACTTAAGATTCTCGTGGTCATTCCATACCTCGAATTGCTGCTCAGCCCCTTCCAAGTAGTGTTGCCAGTCTTCCAACCCCCTAATCACGCTCAACATCTCCTTATTGGCTATGGGGTAATTTCGCTCTTCCAGCATCATTGCATGCAAGGCATAGGCTACGGGGTGCCACTTCTCATCTTCTTCAACCAACAGAACCCCTCCAGTTGCATAGGAGGAGGTGTCACACTTGAGATGATACTTCTTGTTATGATCTGGGTAGGCTAGGACCAGTGCAGTGGTAAAGACTTCCTTAAGGCGGTTGAAGGCTGCCTGGTGCTGATCGGTCCAACAGAAGGGCTCGTCTTTCTTTGTTAGATCATGGAGCAGTCGTGCAATGTGGGCAAAGTCCTGTATGAAGTGGCAGTAGAAGTTCACCATGCCTAAGAAGGCCCAAACTCCTTGAACTGTTGTCGGAACCAGCCATTCCTTTATGGTAGTGACCTTGCTTGGGTCCATACTTACCCCGTTTACTCCTACGATCATTCCGAGGAACTCCAGTTCCTTTACTCTGAAGGTGCACTTCTCCAGCTTTACAAAGAGGTCATTTTCTTCTAACCTTTTGAGGACCTCTAAAACTATTGCTTCATGGGCCTTCTGGTTGTCAGTTGGGGTGAAGATGAGCAGGTTGTCGATGTATACCATGACGTTTTCGGCCATATCGGTGAAGATGTCATTCATCATGGTCTGGAATGTGGCCGGCGAATTGCATAAACCAAAGAACATTACCAGGGGTTCGAATGCCCCTCAGTGGCAGGTGAATGCAGCCTTCCATTTGTCTCCTTCCTTGATCCAGACATTGTTGTAGCCCCAGCGGGGGTCCATTTTGGTAAAGAGCTGGGTGGTGTGGAGCTTGTCGATTAGTTGAGCAATAAGCAGGAGCAGGTAGTTGTTGCAGACCGTGTGCTCATTGAGATACCTATAGTCTTGTACCATGTGTTTGCAGCCATCCTTCTTTGGTACAAAGAACACCGGGGAAGTTTGTTCGGACTTGGAGGGCCAGATATACCCCTTTGCCAGCTGTTCATCCACGAAGTCATCCACTTCTTTCTGCTCTTGGGGGCTAAGGGGGATGTTGTGGCCCTTGCAGGGGATGAAGGTGTCTTTTAGCTCAATGGCGTGGTCCCATGGTTTTTGGACCGGCATCCACTCAGATTCCTTCTGCTCAAAGGTCTTGAGGTAGCGATGGTACACCAGGGATACTAACTCTCAAGGAGTTTTTCCTTCTTGCTGTTTTCTGGTGTATCATTGCTCCTCAGCAACCCGGATTTCCTGCTCTTCAGCCCTGCGAATGACCCGCAATACCCTGGAGTAGTTGCATAGCTCCGGACACTCTGGCATGGATACTGTACCGGTCTTCCAGTTGATCTGTGGGTTGTGTTCTTTTAGCCATGTGTATCCCAAAATCAAATCTTTGCTTCCTAAGTCAGTTACCTCTACCTGGGTCTTTTCCACATGACCCTGGTATTCCAATAAAACAGTGGCCACATGGGTAACAGGCCCCGCTTTGTTCGGGGTCCCATCAGTGTTGTAGACATATATGGGCTGTGGGAATTCTTTAGTAGGGATACGATTTTGGTGAACATACTCTCGGTGTATGAACAAGGACTGGGCGCCGCTATCAAGCAGGGTGGACGCCAGTATGAAATTGCCAGTGTGGGTCTTGATCTGTACCTGCATGAGTATCTCTTTTCGCTTTTGCTGCCCTAGTATGCGGATCTGTGGGGGTGGAGTCGGGATTTCTTTGCGCACATGAGGGGGAGTATACTTATTAGAGGAATTAAGCATGGCATTTGGTTCATGGTTGCCACTGAGCCACTGGGAAGCGGGCTCCTCTAGACCAGGCAATCTAAGGGGAATACATCATTCTCGGTCTTTAGAGATGATAACATGGGTGATAGGGGTGCGCTTGTTCTGAATCTTACTGGCCTTTGGAATACCCAACATGTTCCTTAGGCCCTGCCTTTTCCCTTCATTTGGGATCCTTTGATTGGAAAATCCAAACCCATCTCTGGGTTGTTTCTCTTGCGGATTTCTTCTGCCAACTCAGCAATCCTTACTGGGGCTTCCAAGCCTGTGGGTTCTTCATCTTCTGCTAGCAGTATCCTCCACAGCATTTTCCTTTTGGTGCAATAAGCACTGTGCCCACCATGAACAAACTTACAGGCTGGGCATTGGTTGATCTTTGGCTTCCAGCATTCACAAATCCTATGGCTGGTTTGCTTGCAGTTCAAACACTTTGCACAGGCATTGCTGCTTGGGAGGGCATACATGTCTTCTTCAGTGTTCTCCCGTGCTAGCCCTCAACTGCTAATCCTCGTGGGGGCCTTCCTTTCGTACCCCCTTATGAAGCTGAGCACTTCCATCGCACATCCGGTCTTCCTAATGTTGTCCAAATAGAGTGCCGGCTTGTCCTGGCACTTTCCTTCCTTGAAGATCTGCAATATAATGTGGTGGGCCATGTTTTGTTCCAGGAGGCAGACCACATGCATATCATCAATCTGCACTTGCTGGTATAGAGCTTCCCAGCAGACTAGGTAGTCGTCAGTCCGCATGTTCTGCTGCTTGAACTCTTCCAGCTGGCAGCATGCCCAATCCTTTTGGTTGGCGGCGCGGAAGAGGCCCTCGATCTCAGCCTCGCAGTCTTTCCACAGGTATGCATTGCCCCGAGCGAGGCAGGTTTGTGTGAAGGGGCTGGCTTTGGGTCCTTTGAGCCAGGATAGTACTGCCACAACCACTTCATAGCTTCCGGCAGGGGCAACATGTACATTGATGCAGAGCCATGCTTTCATCTTGGCCCACCATTCTTTGAACTTGGCGATGGACCTGTCATATTTGCCTGGGTCTGCGAACAATTCAACTTTCTTCGAGGTACCTGGAGGGCCCACTGCAGCGATCTGCCCTTGGAGAGTGGCTACCGTGCCCTGGCCTACTGTTACTAGCTGCTCAAGACGGATAATCTCATTGTTGGACGTGTGCAGCAATTGAGCGAGTTGGATATTCTGAGTGGTGACAGTGGTGAACTCAGCCGCAATGGCAGTGAGTTTGTCCGGTAGAGGAATAGTGGGGTCTGCGATGATATCGAGGAGTACCTGCGACATACTGGAAGTGAACTTCTTTCTTGATTATTGGGGCCTTGTGTTTCTTATACCAGCTGTGGATGGGTCTTTCGAATGGGAGTGGCGCTAGAGGTCTCATGCAGACTACAGTCTTCTGATCTCAATAGTCTCCTGGACGTGGCCTATTGAGGATCCTGATTACTCTTCCTTCAGGATGTGTGTGGTGTTCTCTCAGCTTGCTAAGTAATCCCCCTATAGCTGGAGCCGGGAACTTTAGTTCAATTGAATCTTTGTAGGCTAGCTACCAATTGTCCTGGGGTGTTGACTCAGCCCAGTTGGTAGGTGTGTTCTCATAACAGAAGTTGTGGCCTTGTGTGTGTTACGCTCATGGCTACGCTACATTCCACTCTTTCCTACACTTCCTTCTTTAGCCACTTTGACCCACGCCACAGCGCCGCGACTCGGTCTCACCCGAGTCCTGCTCCCACACCGGTAAGCACAGTAGCCGCAGCATCCGGGCACCGGACTACGGTAGAGTAAAGCCCCGGTTACCCGGCTATTGATGCCGCCCCGCAGCACTTAGGCAACCCGCAGTCGCAATGGCGCCTTATGTCGCCACCCGGCCTCACGCCTATAGCGATACTCGCGCATCGCACGCCATAGCACGCCATCCGTTCTCACCCCAATAGCGATTCTCCCGCTATTGCGCCATAGTACGCAATCCTTTCCCACTCCAATGGCATTAACCTCACGATGGCGCCATCGCTCGCCACCCATTCCCACTCCAGTAGCGTTTAGCCCGCAACACCGCCCCGCTCGCACGGACCAGGCCAGTTTCTGCTTCGCACTTCCTTATTTAGTAACCATGCCTGCCCTTAGCTAGTTTAAGCTCCGATTGGACTCCGCTGTATAGTAGTATATAAGACCGCATGTAAAGTGTCGGAGCCCCAATCAATTCTTCTTGGGTCTTCCCTCACAAGGCACCCGCTTATAAGGAGTTTGATCCACTTTCCGTTTCACTTCACTTCGCTACTCGACCCCTTGTGCGCTGCACCCGGGTCATCGTCTTGCTCGTTCCACTCGACGCCTCCTTGCCTTTGTGCCCGAGGTCGTTTCAGTGTGCCAGTGGGTGTGGAGATGATGAGGGAGTATTCACCTGTAGGTAACTGCAAAGAAATCAAAAGGGTATTGCAATCAAATTGAACACAGGTAAGAAGGCAATAAATGCAAAACACAAGTAACAAGAAAGAAATAAAACAAGAGGCTAAAAGGGAGTACCAGAAGAAAAGCGGGAACATCCTTGGAAAAGAAAGCTAAAACTAAGAAAGGGGGAAGGCAAAGACAAGTAAGTACAAAAAGGAAAGTTAAAGGAACTTGCTTGGCCACCACAGAAGGTTTCTTGGGCAGAGATGGCCTGGCTCATTGAGACTGCACACCAGTATGGTACCGGATATCCTGGACTGTTTCGGGTGTGAGTGGAATGGCAGGAAATGGAAGGGGTGGTGAAGGCGGTCTGGCCTACAACAGATGCGGTAGTCTGGGGATGGGGGAAGGGGAGCAGTGAGCTGGGCTTCTATGTGGGCTGCGTACTCCTCGTAGTGGCGGGTTTGTTCTTTGGCTTTGGCGATAAGCCAATGAAGAGTGGAAGGTGAAGGGATAGGTGGTGTGGGGCGAACGAAGTCGTTCAGGTTGGTGTCAGTGATGGGGGATGGGGGATAGACAAGTGTGGGCGTATTTGATGCCCTGGACCTCACAGCAAACTCTGCGATAGCCTGGTCAATCTCTTCCCACAGCTCTCTCTGCTCTCTCTCAGCAGCAGCAGCAGTGTCAGCTTCAAGATGGGAAGTGACGGTGGCAAGGAGGTTGAGATTGATGGGGCGAATTGGGTGAGGGGCGACTACTAGACACTGTCCACCTGTTGAGCTGCCAACTACAACAGCAGGGGCTGACTTGGCATGTGTAGCATTCACTAGTGTCCTTCCATGTCAATAAGGGGACACGGGTACTGCTCTGCTTACTGATAGCACAAAGGTTGGTGATGGGTGGGGCCTTCGGGGTGGTCAGATGGGCGACAGCAGTGAAGAGGTGAATCAATTCTTAATGAAATGACCTCAGACACTAGATGCTAGGAGGTGTATGAGTGAAGACGACCATGGGTGCTGGGCACTAGACAGCGTGTAGCGAAAGTGAAGCAAAAGGGAACAATGGACCAATCTCCTAGTATGCAGGTGCCTTGTGAGGGAAGACCCAAGAAGAATTGATTGGGGCTCTGATATAATACAGGCAGGTTTATATACTACTACAGATCAGATTCAAGCGGAGCCTAAACTAGTTAAGGGCAGGCATGGTTACTTAATAAGGAAGTGCAAGACAAAAACTGGCCTGGTCCGTGTGAGGGAGGCGATGCTGCGGGCTAAATGCTACTGGGGTGGGAAAGGGTGGTGAGCGATGGTGCCATTGCAAGGTTAATGCCATTGGAGTGGGAACAAATGGCATACTATGGCATGCGATGCACAAGTATCGCTATAGGCATGCAACTGTGTGGCAACATATGACGCCATTGCAGCTGCAGATTGCCTAAGTGCTGTGGGCGGCATCAGT
This sequence comes from Tylopilus aff. callainus, assembly GCA_038093995.1. Lineage (NCBI taxonomy): Eukaryota > Fungi > Basidiomycota > Agaricomycetes > Boletales > Boletaceae > Tylopilus > Tylopilus aff. callainus. The sequence continues at coordinate 2,092 of JBBPTI010000126.1, read as the reverse complement.
ATCTGGGTAATCAGGTCTTTACTCTACCATGGTCTGGTGCCCAGAATGCTGTGGATACTGTGCTAGCCAGTATGGGAAAGGGACTCGGGCACTACCAAGTTGTGGTGCTGTGGCATGAGGAAGGGTAGCTAAAGAAGGCAATGTAGGAAAAAATGAAACGTAGTATAGCCATGAGTGTAACACAAAGCCAGATTGATCTGGATGAAGTAGTGAGCAGGCATGCTTTGCTAGTTGTGTTGCCAGGGCTTTTGTCATGATTTTGTAGTTGGTGTTGAGGAGGATGATGGAGTGATAATTCTCAATTCATGTATGGTCTTTCTTTTTGTATATGGGGCATATCCAGCCCATAGAGAATGAGGAGTTTTCTACTATACCTGTATTTTGTATGTTGTTGTACAGTTTTGTAAGGTAACTAACAATATCAAAGGAGGATTTATTCAGTTTGGCTTGTTGTGAGTGCCACTCATGCAGTGTCTTCCAGAGCTCATATGGAAGTCCATCTAGACCAGTGGCTATACCATCTTTTGATACAAGCAGAACTATAGCAACTTGATCATAGGTAATCAGTTCTTGAAGTTCCAATTCAGTGTTTGGGCTTATCTTTTGGTCCTTTGGGATTTGGCTCAAGATCTCTGCTTGTGCTGCTTATCATTGTGGGTCATCATGGCCTAGTGTTATGATCTACCTACTGGGTCTGGTGTACTGTTTTATTTCCCTCTTCTTCTAATTCCCCTACTCCAACTTCTTCTATGCTTAGTCCATTACTTTGACTTATGATATGCTCTGATTGTATCTGATCATTATCTCTTCTTTCTACCTGGTTTCCTTGCATTCTATTGATTACCTACTTGCCCAGACTAGCTAGTACTTAAGACAGGATACTGCTATCCTGTACCCTAAGCTAGTCTTTCTTGATTGTAACCCCTTTTGCCTCACCCCTCAGAGCTTGTCAGAGCTTGTCTCTCTGGCTTGCTAGTTTCACTTGAACCAAAGTCCCTGACAGACTGAGGCAGGACAAGTCCCCAACAGACAGGGGCATAGTATGTTGTCTTCATTAGGCTATTCAAAGGTAGGGTCAATGTCCTACCCAGACTTGATCTTAACATAAGACTAGCTTCCCTTTCATTATGCTGGTTGCCTTTGATGCAACCTTTCACCCACCACATCCCACCAGCCCAACCTTCTTATCTTCCTTCAAAGAAACTACTCCCCTTTCTCTTCCTCTGAATCCAAACTGCCCCATTCTCCCTCCCCCCTGGTGATAACCCAGATGAATGTCTAACTGAGACAGATGAAGAGACCTGTTAGCTCACTAGTGACTTCAGCTCTCTCCTTATCCTACCTCATCCTTCTATCCTGCCCTTGCCCCCTTCTTTATAAAGACATGTCATATTTCAACACCCAACCCCACCACCACCTTCTTCTCCCAGAATGTCCACCAATAAATCCATTGAGCTGAGGATTGGAATGTCAGAGGCATATGACAGATTGCATGTGAAAGCTAAGAGATGGCTTAATGGAATCAAAACATATCTTCTTATGAATGAAGAAGTATATAACAAGGAGGCAAAGAAGATTGCTTTTGCTCTCTTATATATGACCAAGGGACCTGCTACTACCTGGGCCTCCACCTTCCAATCTGCTGCCCTTGCCTCTAACTTCTTTGGAACTCTCACTGACTTTGAGGAAAAGTTCCTCCTCACCTTTGAACATGCCAACACAGAGCAAGAAGCTCTGAATTGGCTCTCCACCACTAAGGCCATGAGTCTGAAGTGTCCCCACCCTAACACTAACCCTCTCAACTACAGTGAGCTCAAAAACTGTTCCAATGTTTGGTAGTTTGTAGTATGTATGAAATAGCACCTGCGTGCGTGGGAATATCGCTTAACATTGGTGGGTGCGTGTGAAGTACTAACCATTGGCTATCTGCTGAGCTAGAAATCATGTGATTTGGCTCAGGGGTTGTAGAGATACATTCATTTTAAAACAAGAACATCATTGAAACACTTTTTGAGCTTTTGACATCAAGAGTGAGATTTCAATCAAACAGTGAAATAGCTGTTGTTATTTTGTGCTACAAACAAAGATACAC
>JBBPTI010000125.1:0-22581 GCA_038093995.1 Tylopilus aff. callainus | reverse complement strand
TGACTGAGATCAGTTCTGAAGAGTTTGTTGACATCCAATTATCTTTCCTTGGCATGGTTCAGTACAGTTTCCTTTGCACATCCTTTCCTTGGCTATCTGCTGAGCTAGAAATCATGTGATTTGGCTCAGGGGTTGTAGAGATACATTCATTTTAAAACAAGAACATCATTGGAACAGTTTTTGAGCTTTTGACATCAAGAGTGAGATTTCAATCAAACAATGGAATAGCTGTTGTTATTTTGTGCTACAAACAAAGATACACACATAAATATCATGTCTGAGTTTGAAATAATTCCCACACCTCTTTATTTTCAACCACTACCATTATGCAATCTCTTTCTGCTACTCAACAAAGCACTATTCTTTCTCAGCTTGATGCTGGTTATTTCATTTGCTCTATTGCATCTAGCACAGGTCTTGGCATTGCCACCATCTCCAGACTTCACTCCAAGAAGTGTTCTAACCTTTAAAAATCTATTGGAGGTTGTCCATCCAAGCTTTCTTCTACCAATATTTACCATGCTTAACATCTTATTATCTTTGAAAAAGCTGAAAATGCTGTCCAGGTGACCAAAGCTCTTACCAACATTATTAACCAACCCCTCTCTGCCAGTACTGTTTATCTTCAGTTGAAGAAATCTGGTATGAAGGCTGTAGTTAAGCACAAATGTTCTCTTTTTTCTGCCAAGCATTGCAGGGCTCATTTGGACTTTGCCTATGCCCATAAAAATTGGACCATGGATGATTGGAAGAAGGTAGTATGGTCTAATTGTTATGACCTCACTCATGCCCCTATCCTTTTCCCCATCCTTTTCACTCCTTTCTGGCTCTTTCCCTATTCCAGTACCAGTACTCAGTCTGGCCCACTCTTCACTAACAGCATCCACATGCCACACAATGGCTGCGCCAAGCTGTGGTTACCTTAGTAAGTGGTCCAGGCTACCTTGCACAGCCTCAACACATCATATCATGCCACAATCACGCAATCTCATGTCATTGGCGCCTGGGCTGTGCAAGGCAGTGCAGTGACTCCCCATGACTTGTTTTTGGCCAGTGGCGTAAGTCCCACACTCTCACATCTGCCCTGAGGTACCCATATGTAGTAATAGGACATCAATACATACAAACAGGCTGTAACCATATATAAGGCTGGCAATAAAGCCCCAAGGTCCTCATTCAAGTTATCTTGGGTTTTCCCCTTAGTCCTCAGTTGATGCCTGGGTTCCCACTAGCTCCAGTCATCCCCTCTATATGCTGTCACATAGCTCACTATGCAGCCCCACCTAAGGGTTGTTTCATTATAACTTGAATTGTTTTTGCTTTGCCATCACCATTGCCACCCCAAAGCCACTGTTACCAGTAGTGAGCCCTGCAGAGTCGTCAGCCGTCATTACTGACAGCCCTCTGCCCCAGTGAACCCAGCCCAGATTTCCATCCTGCATCCTGAGTACACCCTTGACATCGCTGCCCTTGCTGCTAGTGCTCACCTCTTTGTAGAAGAGCATCCCTGCCTATTCGCACAAGTCTTCGACCCCATCTCCACTGCAGCACAAAGAGAGAGGAGGTTAGTAGGGGAATACAGAGAAGTAAAGAAAGAAGAGGAGGAACAAGTAGTATTACCACCCTTGCCTTCCCCCACAGTAAAGCGTGAGTTGACCCTGCCTGAGTCCATCAACCCAAATGACCTTGAGGGTCTCTATTGTGACCCCACATCACCCGACACCCACCACTGCCTTGATAAAGAGTACTGTCATTGGCAAGAGAACTGTGCCCGGTTCCTAGTAGAAGAAGCCTGCCTTGCCCATCATGAGAGAATCACTGCAGCAAGAGCTGCCTGCCATGCCACTGCCACCACCCTCATCTGTCCTGACCATAGTCCAGGATGCCTCCATCCTCGCACATCTTTGTGCTGCCCTCATTATCTTTAGCCAACTACTAGTAGCCCCTGCTACTATTACTATACCTCTTCTTGTCCACGCATACCTGCATCTGTTAACAGGTATCTTCCTCTTTTATCACCACTTGTTTCTATGATAGTGCAGCTCCTGCTGCTCATACTTATCTTTCTCATTGTTTTCTTTGCTATCCTTTTTACTTACTTCCTTCTTCATCTCCTTTCCCTCATCACATGAGAGCTCACCCCACTCCAACTCCAAGTTGCTATCTGAGAAGGAACCTACTTATTTACCTTCAGGTATGAGAGGAAAGCAATTCACACTGAAGAAAACAGCTGCAGCAGAATTACAGCTGGTAGCTATTAAATACACCTTCTTCTCTGTTTAAAACCCCTGAGTAACCAACATAGGACAACTGTTTACATGACTCCAACAGAAGGAGGACAAACAGAGACCACCAAGACCAATCAGCCAACCACAGATTATGCCAGTTAAATCCATGCTGTATAGAGCAAGAAGACATCCAGCCATAATTGAAGAGTACAGAAGGAGAACCTGGGTGATCCGTGATGGAAAAAGAATCTGCATACCAAAGACACATGTAGCCTGACATTATGTCACAGTCCACACTCCAAATCCTCGCTGACCCAAACCTCACATTGGAGGACAAGATTGCTGCTGTTGTGCTAGAGTTTACAATGCTAACCAAACAGAATCAGCAACTCTACAATGGATGTATTGAGGAACAAAAGAAGACCACCACCCTACTGAAAGACATCATGGCCTTAGAGCAAATGGTAACCAATCTCAATAGCACTGCTGCCACAGGAGGGAAAGCAATGCAAAAGGTAGAGGTATTCGCAGACCCTAGAGATTACGAAGGGTTGGTCGCTAAGTTTGAAGAATGGTGGGCCAAGATCAAGGCATGGCTCCACACCAACCAATCCACCATTCTTCCAAAGAGTTATGAAGCAGTGACCACAGTCTTATCCCAGCTAAAAGGGCCAAAAGCCAGCCCCTTCGCACAGACCCACCTTCACCAAGGACAGGGATATACCTGGGATGAGTTAGTTCAGGAGATGGAAAGCCTATTCTGTTCTGTTAATCAGAAGGACTGGGCTGTCGCCCAACTCGAGCAACTCCACCAAGGCTCCCTCCAGACCAACGACTTCTTAATCCAATGGGAAGCCCTCTATCAGATTTTCAAGGAAGGAGCCTGAAAATCCACCCCTGTGGACTACCTCCAAAATATCCGAGATGTGGGCTGTGCCATGGAAACCCTCATGTTTATCAGAGGATGATCCCAGAGTTACCAACCCTGTGGAGATCAAATGGAGGTAGACTGATTTGAAGAGATGGACGAAGAAGATGTCTTCACTATCAAAGGAAGCACTGGTAAATGCTTCAATTGTAAAGGACCTGGACATGTGGCCTGAAACTATAAGAAGCCAAAGAACCAATGTCCAGAGTGTCACTTCCATGGAGGAGAACACCAGTTTAGCTATAAGAGAAGGCAAGTGTGCAGGGTATGTCTAACAGAAGACAAGGCCAGAGCTGCACTGGTCGAAGAACAGGATTTTCCCAAAGCCAAAAAGGAGCAGACAGGAAAAGGCAGAGCCTAGGAGATGATCTGGGTGTCTCACAGGCAGATAATCATTTCTTGGTGGAACTAACTAAGCTTGTGTTTGTACTAACAACCCTAGTATCTAATATAGCTGGTCTAGGGGGGTCTCCCAGCAAGCCCAGCAGGGACCAAGACACTAAACCTGTGCTTAATTCCCCTTCAACCACCACCAAAATCCCAGAACCCCTAAAGATGTATACAAGGGTAATTCATAAAGGAAAAGAGATAAAACTGATGATACAGATAAAACCCTCCACAGAATGATGTTATGTCAATGCAGAAGCCCTAATCAACAGTGGTGCAAACTTGACGCTCATTAATCAAGAGTTTGTATGAAGAAACCATATCCCCACATTAACCACATGCTGTACAATCATCATATATAATGCAGATGGCTCTGAAAATGCTGGAGGGCAAATCATGGAGGAGGTGGAGGTATATTGCAGCATCAATGGGCACCAAGAGCTACTCTGGGCATACATATCAAACATTGGGAACAATGATATTATTCTAGGCTACCTGTGGCTCCAAGAGCACAATCCCCAAATCAACTGGAAAACTGGACAGGTTCAGTTCACCAAATGTCCTGAAATCTGCAACTACCAGCAGGGGGTTCGGGATGCCCATAAACAAGAGATCGCGGAAATAGCACATGCTGAACAGCAGAGTTGAGAAAAGAAAGGATGAGGTAGTCCTATACCGGAGGATCCTCTGTGACTCATATCAAAGGTATACCATCGCTACCAATGGGTGTTCTTGCAAAAGGAGTCAGAATATATGCCATTACGAAAGCCCTGGGATCACACAATAGAGCTCAAAGATATGTTCAAACCAAGGAAGGGACAGATCATTCCCCTTAGTCCAGTAGAGCAGAAGGAGGTCGAGGACTTTATTGACAACCAGATGCGAAAGGGGTATATTTGTCCATCAAAGTCCGAATAGACATTGCTGGTATTCTTTGTCCCGAAGAAAGACAGACGAAAGAGGATGGTTCAGGACTACCAGTATTTGAACAAACACACCCTCCACAATAACTACCCTCTTCCCCTCATCTCCCAGTTGGTTGATAAGTTAAAGGGATCCTGGATCTTTACCAAGATGGATCTCTGTTGGGGATACAACAATGTATAGATCAAAGAAGGAGATGAGTGGAAGGCAGCTTTTGTGTGTTACAAAGGAGCCTATGAACTGATGGTGATGTTCTTTGGACTCTGTAACTCACCCACCACCTTCCAGACCATGATGAATGACCTCTTCTTGGACATGCCTGAGGTGGTGGTCTATATCGATGACCTACTAATCTTCTCCCAGGATGGTAACCAACAGAATCACAAGAGAAAGGTTGCAGAGGTGTTGGAACGATTAGAAAAGAATGACTTATTTGTCAAACCCGAGAAGTGTTCCTTCTCCATTACCACAGTCAAATTCCTCAGAATGATAGTAAGCCCCAAAAGGATTAGGATGGACCCCAGAAAGGTGAAAGCCATGACGGAGTGGCCCTTGCCAACCACCTTATGACAAACATGGGCCTTCCTCGGTCTTGCCAACTTCTACCAGCGCTTCATCAAAGACTATGCTCAAATCACCCACCCCCTCCATGACCTAACAAAGAAGGGACTCACCTTTGAGTGGACAGAAGGGTGCGAGTCAGTGTTCTAGGAGTTGAAACAGTGTTTCACCACTGCCCCGGTTCTGGCGTATCCAGACAATGACTGTCAGTACTGACTCAAAAGTAATGCCAGTAATAGTGCAGTTGGGGCAGTGCTGTCAGTACAGAAGGAAGACCAATGGCACCCTGTCGCCTTCTCCTCTTATTCTATGATGCAGGAGCAGCGTAATTACCCTATCGTCGACAAAGAGATGCTCAGCATCATATCTGCACTAGAAGGATGGAGGCACTATCTTGAGGGAACCCAGTACAAGTTCAAGATTTGGAATGACCATCAGAATCTTGCCTGGTTCATGACATGCCAAGACCTGAATCAATGACAAGTCCAATGGGCCCAGTACCTATCATGCTTCAACTTCAAATGGTGTTATAAGGCAGGGACATTGATGATGAAGGCTGACACTCTATCCCAGTGCTCCAATCTAATCAGTAGTGGAGAAGGAGATAACAAGGCAGTGTTGGTAATACCCCCAGAACAGATTCAACAGGTAGAGAAGGATGTAGAAGCAGTAGAAGTAACCTTCCCTGAAGAGGAGTTCACCAACAAGATTTTACACAGGACAATGCATCTCCCTGAAACCACCCTCAAGAAGTTGATGGCACAAGGGTACAAGATTAAGGATCAGGTACTCAAAAGGAATAATTGGATCTATGTACCCCCAGACTTGCATACCTGAATCACTACACTCCACCATGATTATGCAGTTAGTGGACATCTGGGAGTCCTATGGACCCTGGAGCTCCTCACCCAATTCTACAGCTGGCCAGCTATGTGAAAAGATGTGGAAAAGTATGTGCAGGCCTGTACCTGTTGTGCCCAAGCCAAACCCAGCAATCAACCACCAAAGGGGGAGCTACAGCCCTTGCCAGTCCTGGACGCCTCCTGGAAAGATATCTCAGTGGATTTTATCATGGATTTGCCCCTAGCAGGGGAGTATGATGCCATTCTGATGGTGGTAGACTGCTTCTCAAAGGAGGTAGAGTTGGTCCCCTGCACAAAGACCTGTTCTGCCACTGGACTGGTGGACTTATATTTAACCCATGTCTGGAAGCATCACAGTCTTTCTCAGTCCATCGTTTCTAACTGAGGTCCCCAGTTTGCTGCCACACTAATGACATCACTTTGTACACAGTTAGGAATCTCAGTCAAGAAGTCCACAGCTCATCACCCCCAGATGGATGGACAGATCAAGCGGGTAAATAGAGAAGTTGCTTTGTATCTCCATATATATTGTGCTAAATGGCAGGACAATTGGGCACGCTGGCTGCCCCTGGCCCAATTCTCCCTTAATGCAAAGCAGTCCTCTGCTTCAAAGTTTTCCCCTTTTCAGGTCACATGCATGTATCAACCCTGAATGGGGGTAGAGCCTTGTGATTCAAAATCCCCTGCAGCTTCTGCTCTGGCACATGATTATCAAACTGTGCTCCAACAAACCAGGGATCACCTCACAAAGGCCTGGGAATGGATGGCAATCACTGGGAATGCTCATCGCTCACCTACTCCCTCATACACAGTCAGCGATCATGTCTGGCTCTCAACTGATAACCTAACCCTACCATTCCCATGTCATAAGCTAACCAATCGCTGGGTTGGACCCTTCCCTATTGTTGCAATGAAAGGACTGAACACCATTAAATTACACCTTCCCTCATATATCCATATCCACCCCATCGTCAACATCTCTTGCACCAAACCATACAACCCCCCTATTCCTCTGCAACCCAATCCACAGCCTGGCCCTGCTCTTGTCACTGATAATCAGGATGCCGAGTATGAAGTCAACTTCATTGTCAACTCCCATCCTCAGGGCTGTGGTATTCAATATTTAGTGCATTGGAAGGGTTACACAGTTGACAACCATACTTGGAAACTGGCCTCTAACCTCACTCATTGCCCTGACACCCTTTGTGAATTCCATTGTCGCCACCCCACAGCACCTCACCCCGTCTTTCGCTCGGTCTTCACAGCAATCTTCTCATGCCTGCTTCCCTTTGCTCCCCCAGAGGTTGAGCTTTAGCCAGGGGGTAGTGTTACAACCTCACTCACACCCCTATCCTTTTTCACTCCTTTCAGGCTCTTCCCCTATTCTGGTACTGGTACTCAGTCTGGCCTGCTCTCCACTAACAGCATCCACATGCCACATGATGGCTGTGCCAAGCTGTGGTTACCTTAGTAAGCAGTCTGGACTACCTCACACAGCCTCGGCATGTCATATCCCACCACAATCATGCAATCTTGCATCACCAGTGCCCGGACTGCACAAGGCAGTACAGTGACTCCCCATGACTCATTCCTGACCAGTGGTGTAAGTCCTGCACTCTCATGTCTGCCCTAACATACCCGTATGTAGTAATAAGGTGTCAATACATACAAATAGGCTGTAACTGTATATAAGGCTGGCAATACAGCCCCAAGATCCTCATTCGAGTTATCTTGGATTTTCCCCTTAGTCCTCAGTTGACACCTGGGTTCCCACTAGCTCTAGTCATCCCCGCTATATGCTGTCATACAGCTCACTATACAGCCCTGCCTAAGGATTGTTTCAACAACAACATATGGATTAAAGAAGGAGATGAGTGGAAGGCAGCTTTTGTGTGTCACAAAGGAGCCTACGAACTGATGGTGATGTTCTTCAGACTCTGTAACTCACCCACCACCTTCCAGACCATGATAAATGACCTTTTCTCAGACATGCCTGAGGTGGTGGTCTATATCGATGACCTACTAATCTTCTTCTAGGATGGTAACTGACAGAACCATGAAAGAAAGGTTGCAGAGGTGCTGGAACGATTAGAGAAGAATGACTTATTTGTCAAGCCCAAGAAGTGTTCCTTCTCTGTTGCCACAGTCAAATTCCTTGGGATGATAGTAAGCCCTGAAGGGATCAGGATGGACCCCAGAAAGGTGAAAGCTGTGATGGAGTGGCCCTTGCCAACCACCTTACAACAAACATGGGCCTTCCTTGGTCTCGCCAACTTCTACTGGCATTTTATCAAAGACTACACTCGAGTTGCCCGCCCCCTCCACGATCTGACAAAGAAAGGACTCACCTTTGAGTGGACAGAAGGGTGTGAGTCAGCATTCCAGGAATTGAAACAATGTTTCACCACCACCCTGGTTCTGGTGTATCCGGACAATGACTGCCAGTACCAACTTGAAAGTGACGCCAGTAATAGCGCAGTTGGGGCAGTGCTATCGGTACAGAAGGAGGACCAATGGCACCCCATTGCCTTCTTCTCTCATTCCATGACACTGGAGCAGCATAACTATCCTATCACCAACAAGGAGATGCTCACCATTGTTACACTCACAGCTATGCTACATTCCACTCTTTCCTACATTTCCTTTTTTAGGCACCTTCGCTCATGCCATAGCGCTGTGACTTGGTGCTATCTGAGACACTGCTCCCACACACCAGCTATAAAGTACCCGCAGCATTCTGGACACCAGACCACAGTAGAGTAAAGATCTGATTACCCAGGTACTGATGCCATCCACAGCCCTTAGGCAATCTGCAGTTGCACTGGCACCATATCACACCATCCACTCCCAGTCCAATAGCAATACCTGCACAGAGCACACCATAGTATGCCATCTGTTCTCACTCCAATGGCACTAAACCTGCTATCACACCATTGCATGCCTTCATTTCCCACTCCAGTAGTGTTTAGCCTGCAGTACTGCCTCCCTTGCACAGACCAGGCCAGTTTCTGTCTTGCACTTCCGTATTTAGTAACCATGCCTGTCCTTACCTACTTTAGGCTCTGCTCAAATCCATTCTGTAGTAGTATATAAACCTGCCTGTATTATATTGGAGCCCCAATCAATTCTTCTTGGGTCTTCCCTCACAAGGCACCCGTGTACTAGGAGATTGACTCATCATTCCATTTTGTTTCACTTTGCTACTCTCTACTCCATGCCTCCTAGTGCCTAGCACCCAAGGTCATTTCAAGCGTCATATCTGCACTAGAAGAATGGAGGCACTACCTAGAAGGAACCTGGTACGAGTTCGAGATTTGGAATGACCATCAGAATCTCACCTGGTTCATGACACGCCAAGACCTGAATCAATGACAAGCCCAATAGGCCCAATACCTATTGCGCTTTAACTTCAAATGGTGTCATAAGGCAGGAACATTGATGACGAAGGCCAATGCTCTATCCTGGCACTCCAATCTAATCAGCAGTGGGGAAGGAGATAACAAGGCAGTGTTGGTAATACCCCCAGAACAGATTCGACAGGTAGAGAAGGATGCAGAAGCAATAGAAGTAACCTCCCCTAGAGAGGAGCTCACCAATGAAATTTCACACAAGATGATGCATCTCCCCAAAACCACCCTCAAGAAGTTGATGGCACAAGGGTATGAGATTAAGGATCGGGTACTCAAAAGGAATAATCAGATCTACATACCCCCAGACCTGCGCACCCAAATCACTACACTTCACCACAATCATGTGGTTAGCAGACATCCAGGAGTCCTACGGACCCTGGAGCTTCTCGCCCAATTCTACAGCTGGCCAGCTATGTGAAAAGATGTAGAAAAGTACATGTAGGCCTGTACCTGTTGCACCTGAGCCAAATCCAGCAATCAACCACCAAAGGGAGAGCTACAGCCCTTGCCAATTTCAAATGCCCCCTGGGAAGACATCTCAGTGGATTTTATCATGGATCTGCCCCTAGCCAGGAGGTATGATGCCATTCTGATGGTGGTAGATCACTTCTCGAAGGAGGTAGAGTTAGTCCCCTGCACAAAGACCTGTTCTGCCGCCGGACTAGTGGACTTATACTTAACTTATGTCTGGAAGCATCATAGTCTGCCTCAGACCATCGTTTCTGACCAAGGTCCCCAGTTCACCACCACACTAATGACATCACTTTGTGCACAGTTAGGAATCTCAGTCAAAAAGTCCACAGCTTATCACCCCCAGACAGATGGACAGACTGAGTGGGTAAATAAAGAAGTCACTTCATATCTCCATATGTATTGTGCTGAATGACAGGACGACTGGGTGCACTGGCTGCCCCTGGCCCAATTCTCCCTTAACATGAAGCAGTCCTCTGCTTCAAAGTTTTCCCCTTTCCAGGTCACATGCACATATCAACCCCAAATGGGGGTAGAGCCTTGCAACTCAAAATCCCCCACAGCCTCTGCTCTGGCACATGATTATCAGACCATGCTCCAACAAACCAGGGATCACCTCATGAAGGCCCAGGAACAGATGGAGATTACCGGGAATGCTTATTGCACACCCACTCCCTCATATGCCACTGGCAATTGTGTCTGGCTCATGACCGACAACCTAACCCTACCATTCCCATGTCGTAAGCTAACTGACCACTGGGTCGGACCCTTCCCTGTAGTAGCAATGAAAGGACCTAATGCCATTGAATTATGCCTTCCCTCATATATCTGTATCCACCCCATCATCAACATCTCTCGCATCAAACCATACAACCCCCCTATTCCTCTGCAACCCAATTCACAGCCTGGCCCTGCTCTTGTCACTGATAATCAGGATGCTGAGTATGAAGTTGACTTCATTGTCAACTCCCACCCTCAGGGCCATGGTATTCAATATTTAGTGCATTGAAAGGGTTACATGGTTGATGACTGTACTTGGGAACTGGCCTCCAACCTCACTCATTGCTCCGACGCCCTTTGTGAATTCCATCATTGCCACCCTGCAGCATCTTGCCCCATCTCTCACTTGGTCTTTGCGGTAATCTTCTCATTGTAGAGACCAGCCTGTCTCTGTAGGTGTAAGACCCCTCCTGTCACAGTTATACTGCCCCCTACCACCTTATCACCTTTCCCACTATGTTCTCACTACTCTGTCCATACTCACCGCAGTCCGCAGCACAGTCCAGGTCAACGAGGCCTCAGACTATATCGGACTACCACAGTCTCTCCTTCCACCCTCATATGTTTCCCTTTATCTTATCCATCGATCACTTTACCCCTTTATTTGCACCTGCTGTCCTTCCTTGCAACGTGCCATCCGTGGACAGCGGGGACTTTATTTTCCTTTCAAGCCTACTTAGACTGGGCCCAATCACATGTGATGGACTCAGTATAGATGTCACACCATCTACAGGGCAGTCCTCTTTTTTTCTAATTCATCTTGACAGTTTGATATAGTGTTTCAATACCCGTATTTAGTCTCTTGCCATTGGTTAGTGTTACCTAGACATTGTTAGAGTCCGAGCATACTCAGACTATAATGCTGTTGTACAGGATGGGAATGACAGCTCCCTTTTGGCTCATGAATCACCATCACTGTCACTGTCACTGTTTTCAACTTCTCTAAACAATCTCAGTGAACCATCCACTGAGCTCGAACCATTTCCCCTGCAACCTGAAAGCTTCAAAATCTCTCAGAATCTCGGACTTGCATGCAATCTGCAACCAGACTTTCTCATACTGCTGAGTGCCATCGCTCAGACTTCTTCCAGAACCTTTCCCTTTCCTTAGAGTCTCTTTTGGGACGAACATACCGTTCCCACCACTAATTCTACAGTACTGAAGGCCTGGACTCTTAGGTGTCCCTACCTACATAGTCCTCACAGCCTTCCTACCATCTTATCAACTGGAGCCCACCGTGAGGGACTCTGAAAGGGATTCCAGAAGACACCTATGACCTACCTCTCAGTGTCAAGAGATAGAAAACTTACTAGATGAATTCCATCAACTTCAGCTTGGTAACACCTCTGAGCTGTTGGAACTGGTGTCACCATGCAATGCATGACATAACCACACTGACCTACCCACTCTAGCTGACCTTGACATCTCACCACTTTCTACTGACTCCGTTTATTCTTCCCCATGCTTTTCAGACCACTCTAATTGGTCAGACTGATATAGCTGAGACACAGCCTGAACCGACAACCCTGCATCTGTACAGGGTGACTTACCCAACCTCCTGACTGAATCAGGAGACGATAGGAATTGTTTTCCCAGGGCATTTATACATTCGATGCCTGACAGAGGAGGGAGGAGCCCGTTTACAGAGGAATTCTCTTCACCACTAACCCCACTGAATCCAAGTGAAGCCTCTTCACCAACATCATCGTCCCCTTCCTTCTCGTACCTATTCAATCCATCCCTAGATCGATTCCTCCCCCTAGTTCACGGTCCAACACTGTTTCCTACTCTACTAACTGACTTCACCCTCTTTGGACTTCAGTCCCACTTGTCGGCACCAGCCCCGCTGCAAATACCACCTTGCCCTTGGTCCCCACTTCGCATTCCCCAACCGCCAGCATCTTTACTGCCTGCATCAATGGCCAACCCTGTTCCTCAGATGCCCCTACATGGCAGTCCGAGCGCCCCAAAATTTGACAGAAAAACACCGTCCTTACTACCAAGGTTCCTGGAGGATGTTGACCTCCTAGGAACAGCAGCTACGCTCACTGATGCCCAGAAAATCCGGACTTCCATCCGATATGCCAACTTAGAAGAGTTGGAAGGATGAGAGTTACTCCCCCAAGCCACAGCAGTACCCACCGATTGGGCAGTCTTTGTTGCTGCTGTTAAAGAACTCTATCCTGGTTGCGAAGGTGCTAACTGGTATTGCCAGGCAGACCTCCAATATCTCATCCAAGAGTATAGGGCCAAGCCCATGCACACTCTTGAGGACTTCAGAGACTATAGGTGCAAGTTTATGAAGGTCTCCCAATTCCTGATCAATGATAGGTTTTTATCAGACCTCGACCATGATGCCCTCTTTCTCAAAGGACTCCCTGCTGACCTCAAGATACAAGTCCAGTACTGCCTACTTGTCACTAAAACTGCCCACCACCTGTCAAACCCCTATCCTGTTGCAGACACCGCTGCTGCAGCCCAGTTCCTTTTAACTGGGGCCATGCTGCAACCTCTCCCCTCTTATACTCCTGCTGCCTTCTCATCCTTACAGCCATACTACCCAGCCTGGGCCACACCAGCCCAGGCTGCCCCAAGTCCACAGCCTATCGCCACCACTGCCGCTGCCACCACACCTCTTGCTGCCCCCATAATTAAACAGGAGCAGGTTGTGCTTCAACAGACTACCCCTCAGGTTTGCACATTCTGCACTGACCCCAACCATTATATGTCACGTTGCCCACATGTCAACGTGTATATCCAGTCAGGGCAGGCAAGTCATAGTACTGACAACCGCCTCTACCTGCCAGACGGTAGGCGTATCCCTTGTGTTTCTGGGACCCATTGTCTCAAGGAATGCTTGGACCAACTGGCTGCTGCACCAGCTCCGTCGAAAGTCTCTTCTGCTGTTACCACAGGGTTACTATCACTAACCTACCCAGACACTGACGCCATCATAGACATCAAACCATCAGTCTTCATGACCCTGGTTCAAGAGACTGACTACAACTCCAACCCCGCCCTCGAGCACCCCAACTTCAAGCCCTACATGGTGCAAGCCTTGGCCAACTTCAAAGCTGACAAAGGAAAAGGTAAACAAACATGCTTCAATGGTGTACATGTGCTGCCGCCCAACCCTTGGGCAGTTGTGTCACCTAGGATTGAGGCACCTTGCACTACCCCTACTCTATCCTCATCCAAAATTGCACCACCCGCACCAACACCCTCTCATACTGTTTTGACGCCAGCCCCCTTAAACAGTAATGTTCCTCCTTGCACCGACCCTGCTAACACTCTCGTTCCTGCCCCGGCAGGACAATACAGATACTCGTGTCCCATCAAGGATGAAACCGCCCCCCGCTGCATCCTAGACCAGGTACTAGACTCTATAGTCCCTGTTCCAGTCAGGGACCTTATGTCAGTAGCCCCAGAGTTCCGCAAACAACTCTGCGAGCTTGCCACTACCAAATGAATAGCTGTCACCACTAATGTTGTACAGGTCAACAAGTTAGCTGGCCGCGATCCTGGCACAATCAACTGAGAGTATAGAGACTGTGTTCACTGAAATGACGATGGTCTTATCGTCGCTCATCACACCATTCCCCTGTGCGCAATCAACACAAAGGTATCTAGCACAAGTCAGACACTCACTGCTGTCCTGGACTCTGGCTTGGAGATCATTGCCATGCCTAAACAGGTATGGGAAGGTCTTGGGCTCCCAGTTCGGTCAGACCATGTAATGACCATGTCCAATGCTAATACTAGCACTGAAGCCACCATAGGAGTGGTGGAAAATTTAGCCATGGATTTCAGTGCAGGGGAGGTCCTCCTCCAAATACAGGTAGTGCTGCACACCAACTTTGACCTTCTCCTTGGGCACCCCTTCCACTGCCTCCTCAGTGCCATGACTGACGACTTCCCCAATGGCACACAATTAATCACTCTCCGAGACCCCAACACTGGTAAGGTATACAAAATCCCTACCTGTGTGTGGACTGATGGATGTCCATGATGCAAATGTGGACTATTTTGCATGAACCACCAATCCGTTGTGGAAATGGGTTTTTAGGATTCGATGAACCACCGAAAGGTCAGGGAGATCCATGTGCACTTGCTTCCTCTACTTCATCATCTGTTTTCTCGTTCTTGTCTCAGCCAACTTGGTCTCTCGAGACTGAGGCCTTGGACTACTGTTCAGCAGTAGCATGCATGTCTCCCCTGCTTGTTAAGCCAACCTGGTTGATCATGACTGAGGTCTTGGACTACACTTTCTCACCTGCTTACCATTTTTTTTCATCCACCCAGACTGTTTTATCTACTCCACATCTTAAAGCTCTTTCTTCTACATACACCTTTGATACCACTTCTCACTCCCTGGCTTATAAGCCAGTCGCCAGAAAAGTCCAGCCAGTCCTGGCTCCTCTCAAGGAGGAGTACTAGGTATTGCGCCAGCTACCAGATGACCTGCTCACCAGGCTTATACCATTGCCTACTTACCCCCCTGACTTCATACCTGGAGTTTGCTTCACACAGGAATGCTTGGATGCACTCAACCTTGACCTGGTGAACTGGCTATGGCCCAAAGAGGTCAAACTCATCTGCTGGCTCGTTCTCAACCACGAGATGGCCTTCGCATGGATACCAACTGAGCGAGGTCACCTTGATGACTGATACTTCCTCCTGGTGAAAATCCCAACTGTACCCCACACACCCTGGATGCTCTGCAACATCCCCATCCCACCATCGTCCTGGGACCAGGCGATACAAATCATCAAAGACCAGATCACCTCTGGTGTCTGCAAACCCTCCACCACCACCTATCGCTCCCACTGGTTCTGCATACTTAAGCAGGACGGCAAAACCCTCTGCCTTGTCCACGACCTCCAACCCCTCAATGCAGTTACCATCTGTGACTCCTCAGTCCCCCCATTTGTGGAGCACCTCACTGAATCATTTGGCAGGTATGCTGTTTACAGAATGATGGATCTGTTCACAGGCTATGACCAGCATCCACTGCATGTCGAATCCAGGGACATGACTATGTTCAACAGTCCACTCGGACCTCATCATCTCACCACTCTCCTGATAGGCCATACTAATGCTGTCCAGATTTACCAGGCAGATATGGCATTCATCCTGAAAGACAAGATCCCACACCACACTATGCCATTTATTGATGACCTCCCCATCAAGACAGAGAGCACCTGACACCAATGACTGGATGGTACATATGAAACTATCTTGGCAAATCCAGGCATTCAGACTTTTATCTGGAACCACCTAACCGTCATTCACAGAATCCTGCAGCGCCTGGAGAATGTCAGCGCAATGGTATCCGCTAAGAAGTTTGTCCTCACCACCCCCAATGCCACTATAGTCAGACACAAGTGCACCTTCAAAGGCCGTGTTCCCCACGAAATAAAGGTGCAGAAGATCTGCAATTGGCCTGAATGCGAGACCTTGATGCAAGTCCGTGGGTTCCTCAGGACCTGCGGAGTAGTCCAAATCTTCATTCACAATTTTGCTGCCATAGCTCATCCGCTTGTTAACCTAACCTGCAAGGGTGTGCCCTTTGAATGGGGTGACCTCCAGTGCAAAGCTATGACTTGTCTAAAGGACGAGATTGTTAAGTCACCTGTGCTACAAAGGCTGGACTACGAGTCTGGCTGCAAGGTTGTCCTTGCTGTGGACACTTTGTTCATTGTAGTCAGATTCATCCTTTCATAGGAGGGTGAGGATGGCAAACGCTATCCGAACCACTTCTGTTCTATCAGCCTTACACCCGCTGAGAGCCACTACTCTCAGGCGAAGCTTGAGCTATATGGACTGTTCCGTGCTTTGCGCTCGGTTTGCATTTTTATATTTGGAGTAACTAACCTTGTCATTGAGGTCAACGTGAAGTACATCCAGGGTATGATCAACAACCTGGACTTGCAACCAAACGCAACCATTAACTGATGGATTGCCAGTATTCTCCTTTTCCATTTTCAGCTTTGTCATGTACCTGCCAAAAGGCATGCCAGACCTGATGGTCTGTCGTGATGTCCTCATGCCGATGATGATCCACCTGAGGTAGATGACATCGAGGAATGGCTTGACAACTCTTATTCTTTCTCCATCACCTTATTGAACAATAGGATGCTTCTGTTCGCCACAGACGTGTCTTCTTTTTTGGACTATACCTCACTATACCACACAGCCCCGCTCCCACCTTTGAACTCTCCTTCTGCACCCTTAAACCCTCTTACATACGTGTCCATTTTCTCTTCTTCCATCTCTGAGCAGGATGCTTCTCCGGACTCCCCTACTATTCCTCAGTCCCCAAAGGTGCTGATCAAGGAGGCTCAGATCCGCTCAATCCATAGCTTTCTCAATTCTAGAGAGTGTCCTACTAACCTTTCCAATGCAGAATTTCAGAGCTTCGTCAATTCAGTGACAAAGTTCTTCCTCCTTCACAGCTCTCTATGGTGACATGAGCTGCACGGTTGACACCAGCTAGTAGCTCCAGAGGACCGATGCTACTGGCTAATCAAGGAAGCCCATGACAGCTTAGGACATAAAGGTGTCTTTATGGTCCAGACACACCTCCTACTACAGTTCTGGTGGCCTATGTTGGTTGACGATGTGAAATGGTTCATTCGTACTTGTCACGAATGCCAGATCTGCCAGACCCAATGCTTTCATATCCCCCCGACAGTGCCCATGATCAGCGGACTGTTCTGAAAAGTCCATATTGACATGATGCTGATGCTCTACTCCAGCGGTTATTAGTATATTATCCAAGCCCGATGCACGCTGACCTCCTATCCAGAATGGTGCATGTTGCATTCTGAAAATGCCATGTCCATAGCTGCATTCTGAAACAACTTGAGCTGGAGCTGTCAAGCCTAGGGCTAGTAGTGGCGTATGCCGATAGCAAAGGAGAGAGTTGCAACGTGTTGTCAAGGGGAGCCTTGCTGTTATAGGTCTTACTGGTCGTGCAATATGAACAGGGAAGGCAATAGGCATTTATACAGCAGCCTAGTCAATAGCCTCCAAGACCCTAGTGGTGCAGCAGCATTGTGGGTCTAGGTCTAGTAGCTGTAGTAGCCACCACCCATCAATGATAAGCTGAGGGTCTTGAGGGATAGCGGCTGGGGTTTATATACTGTTACAGGGTTTGTCCGTATTTGTACACTATTACTACATATGGTCTGTTAAGGGCTGGCTTAGTTACCGTATATGGTCTGCGGAGTTCATGGGTCTCTGTGAGTCGAAAGAATGTCTTGGTCTGTGTGAGCGGGGCTATGCTCAGGGCAGTGCGGGGCTATGTGCAGCTGTGCGGGGCTGTACGGCATAAGGTGTAGGCTGTGGAGAGGGTGAATGGCTATTGGTTGTGAGTCCATGTGAGTCATGCTGGTGTTTATGCACAGGTATTGCTATAGGCTGAGGTACGAGGGCGATGCGGTGGCGAGTGATTGCACGACTGTGGCATGATATGGTGTGATATGGGACTGCGGAACAGGACCAGGATTGTACGGAGTGCTGAAGGCGGTGTCTAAGGGTTGCGACAAGGTGACGTACTGAGGGCGAGAGCCAATGCGTGAGCCTATCCGTGTGATGCAAACCGTGTATTGGTGAGCATGTGCGTGCATATGCCAGGCGACTGCGAAGGAGTCTGGGGTGTCTGTATCTCAAGGGGTGGCGTTGTCTACGAGTGCTGGGGCCTGCCATTAAAGGGGCCATGCCTATCCAGGGCATGAGGGCTGTGCCGAGTGGCTATGCGAGGGTCTGGATCATATCACATGCGAGGTCATGTGACTGGTGTGAGACTGTGCCGCAAGGCATCACTGATAGATCGTGGTTGTCAGGTGACCGTGGGACTGTAGGTCACGTGCAGGGAGCTGTAGCAGAGGCGAAGGCGAATGGTGGCTTATAGGATAACAAGGGGCGAGGAGCACTATGTCATAGGGCATCGTAGGATGCTAGAATGGTAGCAAGGGAGTGTGAGCGACTGAGCTAAGGGCTGAAAGAGAGGAAAAAGAGTGACGTGGGCCCGTGTGTAGCATCAAGTACGGCATGATCGTAACACATTCATCTTCGAGGAACTCTTATGCCAGTGGGGTCCTCTTTCCAAAATCATCACTGACAATGGGCCCACTTTTGTCCAAGCTCTAGATGTCCTTGCCAATCGCTACCAAGTCCAACATGTTCGAATCTCCCCCTACAACTCCCAGGCTAATGGCTTGGTCAAGTGGCATCACTACAATGTCTGGGAGGCCATTGTCAAAAGTTCCCAGGGGGGGGAGTCCCACTGGTATTCTGTTGCTCACTTGATCTTTTGGGCCGAGCGCATCACCATACTCTGCTCAACCAGTTTGTCCCCTTACTTCATGGTTCATGGTGTAGAGCCACTATTTCCTTTTGATATCTCTGAGGCTACTTTCCTTGTTCCCCCACCAGATACCGACCCACTATCCTCGTCCGGCCTGATTGCCTGGAGAGCCTGACAGCTCCAAAAGCGTCAGGAGGACTTGGAATCAATCTGCGAGCAAGTCCTCAAGGCGTGCTTTGACTCTGTCAAGCACTTTGAGGCCACTTTCAAGAATAGGATAAAGGACTTCGATTTCCATTGTGGAAGTCTCATTTTAGTCTGAAACACACATGTTGAAAAGGAACTAAACCAAAAAATGAAGCCGAGATACCTTGGTCCAATGGTGGTCTTATGTTGGACTACTGGAGGATTGTATATCCTGGCTGAGTTGGACGGTGCAGTTTCCAAGCTGCACTATGCAGCATTCCGTTTAATCCCCTATTATCCTCGGTTCCAAACTAACATCCCGGTCACCAAACTCACAGATCTAGACGACGAAGATCTGGACAAGATAGCAGGAGAAGATGTTGAAGAGCTTGACAATGAAGAACTGGACTCATCCAGTTAAAAGGGTCCTGACATGCTGTCGGACTAGTTTCCCCTCTCTATCTTACCCCAGGATTAGACCGGTGTCCTTATTCAACCCCACTCACATACACTAAAAACCCAAAAACAGTCTTTTTACATACCATACTATATTGCACATTCAACACCAAACAAATTAACAAGGACAGTAATTCCATCTCTTTCCCTCTCTCTCATGTCTCTTGAACCTCTATAAATAATGCCCACTTATTCTTCTAACACATGTTGAGACACCACACACTTTATATATCATAGACCGACCTTAGACCGAAGAAGACCAAGGTAACCTCGGCAGTGAAAGGTGTTAATAGCAGACCAATGAAGCCAAATTGGGTGGTAGTCCATACTACTCTTCTCTTGCCATTTTGTTTACCTAACTGCCTCTTTCCCTCATTGCTCTTTACCTTACTCTTACCCCATTTAAAAGCGAGAACAGACTTTTACATTACAAAGCTATGTACAGAGGGGAGGTGCAGACAGGTACCTTACAGACTCTTCTTGTCCAGCTCCTCCACAATCTCCAAGAGTTCGTGGAGGAGGCCCTCATGCTCGACTTCAAGTGCCTTGATAGTGCCATGGACTTGCATGAGCTGGGCTCAGACCAGATCAACTCGCCAGGTGAAGGGACCGCACAGTCAGTCTGGCACATATCAACTTTCGGCCTTCTTCATCAGGGCCACTCCCTTACTCTTCTCTGTGCTTGCCCTTTCCTTTCCCTTTCCCTTTGCCTTGCTCATTGACACCTCAATGATCTCCACCTTGTCCTCTTCATCGCTGTCCACATCCTTGTTGTCCAATGAGGCGGCCAGCAGGGCAGCAGCCCCCCTACCCCTTTCTATCATTCGCATTGCCCTCACAGGGCATTTGGCTAGAATGAACTGTTAGAATGCACTGACAAGAAAACAGGCGACTTACGACAGGCAGGCAGCACCACTACCGTTACATCACCCTGCTTCCTTGGTGCACTCCAACCCCCCATAACCAAGCAACCAACCTTCTTTGCCCAGCACCACTGACAGGCAGCGCTGGCACCCTCGAAACAGGTCTCTCCGACCTCTCAGCACCTGTCACAGGCCCAGTCCACAGGCCGGGGAACCCATGCCCGCTCCTTTGTCCCAAGGGTTGGTGCTGGTCTTGAAACAACCTCAGGTGCAAGGCACTGGGAGGTGTATGGGTGAAGATGACTGCGGATGCTAAGCACTAGGCAGCATGTAGTAAAGTGAAGTGAAAGGGACAAGTGGATCAAGTTTCCTATAAAGCGGGTGCCTTGTGAGGGAAAACCCAGGAAGAATTGATTGGGGCTCCGATATAATACAGGTGGTCTTATATACTACTATAGTCAGGATTCAAGTGGAGCCTAAAGTAAGTGAGGGCAGGCGGGAATACTAAATATGGAGGTACAAGATGGAAACTGGCCTGGTCCGTGCGAGTGGGGCAATGCTGCAGGCTAAATGCTACTGGAGTGGGAAAGGGTGGCGAGCGATGACGCCATCACAAGGTTAATGCCATTGGAGTGAGAATGGATGGTGTACTATGGCATGTGGTGCGCAGGTGTCGCTATTGGGGTGGGAACCGGTGGTGACATATGGCACCATTGCAACTGCGGATTGCCTAAGTGCTGCGGCCGGCATCAGTACCTGGGTAGTCGGGTCTTTACTCTACCATGATCTGGTGCCTGGAATGCTGTGGGTACTGTGCTAGCCAGTGTGGGGACAGGACTCAGGCAATACCGAGTCGCAGCACTGTGGCGTGAGAGAAGGTGGCTAAGTAAGGGAATGTAGGAAAGAAAGGAACGTAGTGTAGCTGTGAGCGTAATAGGTCTCTTCTTGCATGTACCGAGCTCCCCACTCACATTGTCGTCATCCTGCCACACCCACTAAGTCTGAGTCAGTAGAGGAACCTGGGCAACATTGGACCATGCACCTTAACCCCTGACGAGACCTCTGACATTGCCTTGGACCCCTCACCCACCTTCTCAGCCTTGTGCACTACCACCTCCACCACCTCTTCAGCCTCCATGGCAGACTCTTGAGTCACCGTCAGTGTGTCCTCGGCAACCCATCCTGACCGCTGCTCTGCTACAATCCTCTCCTGCTCCCACCAGGTCATCCAGCTCTCCCATGTCTGCTCCACCTCCACAATCCTTGCTGCATCTGCTTCATCCAGCTCCATATTGATCAGGAGTTTGTTGGCCTCCTCTTGCACTGATGACCATTCTGCCTGAAAGTGCATCTATATTAGCTTGTTTCGCCTTAGAGGATCCAGGGGAACTTACCATAACTGTATCGAATTGACCCACCCAATCCTGCATCTCCTCTTGCAACTCCTCTTTGTCATCAGGCATGCATCATGCCAACACATCGAGCTTCTCTATGGCCACCTTGCATCACTCCTTGAGGGTCCAATGGACGGCCGTGCCTGTGTCGTTTTGGTCCTGGTGGCGGTCAAATTGGCCTTGGAAGGAGGGCATCAAGAGATATGTCTGAGGGACAACAAGGATAAAAGTTAAGAAAGACAGACCAACATGGTCTACACGTCTTCAACCACTCTCACTCATGTTCAGACTCCACTCATTTGATGAGTCAGCATCCACCTGCGACTGACTGAGGACAGTCAGTATCTAAGTCCCCCGCAGATATAGAGACCAGCCTGTCTCTGTAGGCGTAAGACCCCTCCTGTCGCAGTTATACCACCCCCTACCACCTTATCACCTTCCCCACTATGTCCTCACTACTCCGTCCGTACTCACCGCAGTCCACAGCACAGTCTGGGTCGACAAGGCCTCAGACTATATCAGACTACCACAGTCTCTCCTTCCACCCTCATATGTTTCCCTTTATCTTATCCATTGATCACTTTACCCCTTTATTCACACCCGCCGTCCTTCCTTGCAACATGCCATCCGCAGATGGTGGGGACTTTATTTTCCTTTCAAGCCTACTTAGACTGGGCCCAATCACATGTGACGGACTCAGTATAGATGTCACACCATCTACAGGGCAGTCCTCTTTTTTTCTAATTCATCTTGACAGTTTGATATAGTGTTTCAATACCCGTATTTAGTCTCTTGCCATTGGTTAGTGTTACCTAGACA
>JBBPTI010000124.1:0-22659 GCA_038093995.1 Tylopilus aff. callainus | reverse complement strand
CCGCCCTGCATAGCCGCGCACTGCCCCGAGCATAGCCCCGCTCGCACGGACCAAGACATTCCCTTGACCCACAGAGACCCACGAGCCCCGCAGACCATATACGGTAACTAAGCCGGCCCTTGACGGATCATATGTAGTAATAGTGTACAAATAGATACAAACCCTGTAACAGTATATAAAACCTAGCCGCTATCCCTCAAGACCCCAGCTTATCATTGATGGGTAGTGGCTACTACAGCTACTAGACCTAAACCCACAATGCCGCTGCTTAACTAGGGTCTTGAGGGCTATCGACTAGGATACGATAATATACGCCTCTTGCCTTCCCGTTCATATTGCACAACTTTAAGACCAGTAACAGCGAAGGCTCCCCTTGGAGCACGTAGCAACTCTCACCATCGCTTACCGGCACTCGCCACTACTAGCCCTAGGCTTGACAGCTCAGGCTCGAGTTGTTTCATCATCAATTCAGCTACCAAGTTTTTTCTCCTCAATGGGTGCTTATGGTGCTGGGAGCCCCATGGTCGCCACCAACTGGTCATCCCAGAACATCAGTGGTTTGGACTGATCAAGGAGGCTCACGATGACCTCGGGCACAAGGGCATCTATACAGTCCGAACTTGTCTTTTGCTCCGGTTCTGGTGGCCCATGCTGGTTGACGATGTGAAATGGTTTGTCAGGACTTGTCATGAGTGCCAAATAAGGCAGACAGGTCGATTCCATATTCCCCCTCTCGTTCCTGTTGTTGGCGGACTATTCTGCAAGGCTCACATAGATACCATGCTCATGCCGAAATCCGGTGGTTACAGGTATATAGTCCAGGCCAGATGCACTCTCACTTCCTACCCAGAATGGCGCATGCTGCGTTCTGAGAACTCTGTCGCATTGGCATCCTTCATTTTTGAGGATATTCTTTGCCGGTGGGGCCTGCTAGAAGAAATTGTTACTGACAACGGACCTGTGTTTATCCAAGCCCTTGACATCCTTGCTGACCACTATAGTATCCGACATATTTGTATTTCTCCCTACAATTCTCAGGCCAATGGCATCATCGAATGCCACCATTATGATGTCCGGGAGGCCATCGTCAAAACTTCCCAGGAGGGGGAGACTCACTGGCACCTTGCTGCTCACTCGGTCTTCTGGGCTGAGCGTGTCACTATACTCCGGTCCATGGGTTTGTCTCCTTATTTCATGGTTCATAGCGTTGAACCTTTGTTCCCTTTTGATATTTCTGAAGCTACTTTCCTTGTTCCACCTCCAGATACCGACCCATTGTCACCTGCCGGACTAATTGCTTGGAGAGTGGGCCAACTCCAAAAGTGTCAAGAAGATCTGGACTCTATTCGGGAACGAGTCCGCAAGGCTCAATTCGAGTCCATCAAGCACTTTGAAGCCGCATTCAAGAACCGGATTAAGGACTTCGATTTCTGGCCAGGAAGCCTTGTGCTAGTCCGGAATATGTGCATTGAAAAGGAGCTGAACCGGAAAACGAAGCCTAGATATCTGGGACCAATGGTAGTTCTTCACCGGACTACTGGAGGATCCTACGTTCTGGCTGAGTTAGATGGCGCAGTCTCCAGACTTCAATATGCTGCCTTCCGTCTCATTCCATACTATCCCCACCTGCACTCCTCTATCCCTGTCACTGAACTTACAGGCCTAGGAGACAATGAGTTAGATCGGATTGCAAGAGAAACTGCAGAAGAACCAGGCGACTTAGATGATCCTATAGACTACCTCGACAAATAGTCTGAACTGGTGTCAATAATCCAGATCGGGCATACCTAGATTTCGACCTCTCAGTTTCACCCCAGGATTAGTCTGGTGACGTCTTTCTCCCTCACTCTCTATACCATTTCATTAAAAAGAACAAACAAACCACTCAAAAACATAAAACAGACTTTCATTTAATACATCTCACAATCAAGCCTCATAGTATCCCAATTTACTTTGTGTCTCCCTCATGTGTGTGCTTAATTTGTAAAACTCAGACTTTGAACACGCGAGAGACACAGCACCCATTATGAAAAATACCGAATAACCAGACCACTAGGAGTAGATGCGAAAGAAGACTGAAGAAGAAAAGTCGGGTGGTATCCCACCAAGACCACTCCGGACTATCCGTTTTTCACTTCACTTTTGACTCAAGGCTTTTCATTCCCTTATTTTTGTTTTCGCTCTCATATTTCTATTTATTCGTTCCAAGTAGACATCCCACATTTTGACTACGTACAGCTGGTCTACAATTAGTCCGGCCCAGACTTACGTGCCAATCTCTTCCAACTCGGCGACCAGATCCCCCATTTCCGCCATCACCTCCACATGCTCGACTTCCAGCACCTTGATGTTCGCCCTGATTTGATAGAGCCAGGCATGGACAGCATTCAGGCGCAGGGCAAGTTGGCCCTTTGCTGGACACGCCGATCCACTGCCGGACTTCTTGGGAGCTGCCTTCCCCTTCCCCTTTGTCTTCACAGGAGCCTCCCTCTCTACAACCTCTTCGCTCTCAGACTCCCAGTCTGTGATAACGAAGGCGATCTTGCGGGCACCAGACTTGGCAGACGACCAGGCCAGTCTCTCTATCGGGTGCATGTTAGTCCAGTTCCCCTATACTGAAATCACTCACTCTCGATCTCCACCGAGATCGTGGCCCTCTTGCGAGGCATGCTCCTCCCACCGGCCCAGCTACATGACGACTTGAGGCGTTGGCACTGGACACACGCTTGACCGGTTCCCTCCTCACACTGGGATTCCAGATCAGCTTGGACGCATGCCATGCATGCCTTCTTGCCGGAGGCTCCTCAGGCAATGCGCTTTCGAGGGGCAGTCACTTCGGCCTCTGATTCGCCCTCATCATGCTGAGACCGGTCGCACTTAGATGAATGAGTTTATTTTTGGTGGATAGGTGTATGGACACTCACCTTTAGCCCAGACGAAGCCAGGGACTGCACATCCTGCGACTCTGCACGCATCATGGCTGCAGGGTCCATTCTAGTTGCCGCCTCCACCTCCATTGCCAAGTCTTGAGTAGCCAGCGTTGGCTCATTTTGCACCACCTCCTTGGCCTCGAATCGTGCAGCCCAATCAGCACAGGACACTTCTGCCCCGACAATGGCTGCTGCAACCTCTTCATCCAACTCGGTATCAAGCCCGATCTTGTCAGCCTCAGCGTGCGTGGCCTCCCAAGCGTCCTACCCAAGCCTAAGTGGGTGCCAGAAAGGAGCCGGGGGGACTTACCATAGCACCCCCAAATTCTACCATCCACATTCGGGCTTCTTCCTCCAAGTCATCGCAATCATCCGGTGCAGTCTTTGCTACAGCCAGAGCGCATTCAGTGGCGTCCTTAAATTTCTTCCATATTGGTTGCTGGTGAGCGTTTCCAGTCTTGGTCATAGTGCGGTATTTGTCGATCTGGGATCAGAATTGGCTGGCAGACATGGTGAGAGCAGATGGAGAGAGATGAACATGGTGTAGCAAAAGCGGCACCCCTTGCTCAAGTCACCACCACTCGTTGAACGTGATTTCCCATGGACACATAACCTGCCTGGGGACAGTCAGAAGCTAAGTCCCCCGCAGATGTAGAGATTGGTGTGTTTCTATGGTTATATATCACTTCCTTACCCTATTTTCATTGCTCCCCATCTTTTTCAGTCAATTCATTACCTACTAGAACAGTCCGGTCGGACTATTTTAATCTTCTACTGACCGGACTTCTATTGACTAGTCAGACTACCTTTCCATGACGCAGGACTTATTAAGTATTCTTAACCTGCGATATTCCTATATTTTCTTCTAGTTCGTTCAACTTATCTCCAATCAGATGTATTGGATCTGAAAGGGGAAATCCCTGTCACCACTCTTTTATCCTCTTTTGGATGAGTAGCTAGAGTTCGGGTATACCTGGACTATAAAAATTTGTACTCGTCATTCTGCAATGGCAGCTACTGTTTGGCTCACATCATGCACCGCTCGGGACCGTCTCCCTCCACCGTTTTTGCCTCCATACCATTTCTTAGGCTGTACCAACAGTCACCTACCTTTCTACGACTGGACTACCGACCCCTACAAGTCCGGACTACCACCGGACTATTTGTACGCCCCAAGACTTCACTCAGGACTAACCCTCTTTTCACAGAGTCCCTTTGGGGTGAACATACATTCGCTCCCCCCCTTTACTCAGACACTCACTGGTGGCCAGGACTAGCTGGTATTTTACCTACCAGTCCACTCACCCACCTTTTAGTCTTTTCACCGTGACCTTCCAAACAATGATGAATGACATCTTTGCAGATATGTCCGAAAACGTTATGGTATACATCGATGACCTCCTCATCTTCACCCCAACTGATGACTGGAAAGCCCACAAAACAATAGTGTTGGAAGTCCTCAAGAGGTTGGAAGAAAATGACCTCTTTGTCAAACCAGAGAAGTGTACTTTTGGGGTAAAAGAGTTGGAGTTCCTTGGGATGATTGTAGGAGTAAACAGGGTAAGCATGGACCCGAGCAAAGTCACCACCATAAAAGAATGGCTGGTTTCCACCACAGTCCGAGGAGTTCGGGCCTTTCTAGGCATGGCCAACTTCTACTGCTGCTTCATACAAGACTTCGCCCATATTGCACAGCCACTCCATGACCTCACCAAGAAAGATGAACCCTTCTGCTGGACCGACCAGCGCCAAGCAGCCTTCGACCACCTTAAGGAAACCTTCACCACTGCCCCCATCCTGGCCTACCTGGACCATAATAAGAAGTACCAGCTCGAGTGCAACGCCTCCTCGTATGCAACTGGGGGCATGTTATTGGTGGAAGAAGACAAGAAGTGGCACCCCATGGCCTATGCTTTGCATGCAATGACACTGGAAGAGCACAATTACCCCATAGCCGACAAGGAGATGCTGAGTGTGATAAGGGATTTGGAAGACTGGCGACACTATTTGGAAGGGGCTGAACAGCAGTTTGAGGTCTGGAATGACCATGAGAATCTCAAGTGGTTCATGACGTGACAGAATCTCAACCGAAGGCAAGCCCACTGTGCCCAGTACCTCTCCCGTTTCAATTTCAAGTGGTGTCACAAGTTCGGCACAACCATGGGAAAGGCTGACGTGCTCTCGCATAGGGAAGATCTGGCAGTTGGAGATGCTGAGGACAACCACAATGTTGTGGTAATTCCTCCCGAACAGATACAGGTCCGGCGGACACAGGGCAAGGGGCCAAAGAACACTGATGAGGATGTAGAAGGCATGACTGAGGAAGCAATGGTCCTACACCATTCCAGGGATCGGTTAACAGATCAAATCTTGCACGAGACCATCAAGCTTCCTGCCCTGGTGCAGAAACAGCTAGAGGGACAGGGGTACCACATCGAGGATGGATGTCAGATGAAGAATGGCAAAGTATACATACCCCCAGCCTACAGACCCGAGGTACTCCGCCTCCATCATGATGCGCCAGTGGCCGGCCATCCAGGAGTTGCACGGACTGTAGAGTTACTCCAGCAGCATTACGACTGGGCCTCCCTGGCCATCGACACCACTGACTACGTGAAAAGATGCCCTAGGTGCGCCCAGACCAAGCCCACCAACAAGCCACCTGCGGGGCCCCTCCAACCTCTGCCCATTCCATCAGGGCCCTGGCAAGATATTTCCATAGACTTCATCACCAGACTTCCCCTATCCAACTCATACACCACCATACTCACTGTCATGGACCACTTCTCCAAGGCAGTTGAGCTCATCCCCTGCGATTCCACCTGCACCTCCCTCAACCTTGCCGACATTTATCTGCACCACATCTGGAAGCATCATGGCCTCCCAAAGTCCATTGTCTCGGATTGGGGCCCTCAGTTCGCCTCATGACTGATGACTGATCTCTGCTGACAGCTCCAAATTGACCAGCAGCTCTCCACTGCCTACCACCCTCAGACCAATGGACAGACCAAATGAATGAACTGCAAGGTGGGCCAATACCTCCGGACTTATTGCACTGACCATCCAGACTCCTGGAGCAATTGGCTCCCACTCGTGCAATTCACCATCAACTCCCATGTCTCCTCTGCCTCCGGTAAAACCCCCTTCCAGCTCATGCATATGTATGCCCTGGTTCTCGGAATAGAACCTACTGTCACCCAATCCCCTATCACCGATAATCTGGCCAACCAGTACGCCGACCACCTGGCGGAAGCCCAGGAACAACTTTGTGCCTTGCAAGATACAATGAAGCAAGCAGCTGCTGGTAAGTGTTCTCTGGCCCCCTTCTACTCCATTGGGGATAAGGTTTGGCTTTCCACCAAACACCTATCTATTCCAGGTTCCCCAAAGCTCACCGATTGCTGGATCTGGCCGTTCCCCGTCCTCAGCCTTGTCAGCCCAAATACAGTCCGCCTTAACCTCCCCGCCTCTTACTGTATTCACCCCATCCTCAATGTCTCCCGGGTGAAACCATTCATAGCCCTGCTCCCCGGTCAGCACCCTCCTCTCCCCAATCCCTCTTCCCTGGCTGCTGACCCTGCTATCCCTGAGTACGAGGTCGAGTACATCGTCAACTCCCACCTGGCCAGTCGTGGCCTCCAGTATCTGGTTCATTGAAAGGAGTATGACATCTCCGAGTGCACTTGGGAACCCTGCGCTAACCTTGCTAACTCCCCAAATGCCCTCGCCACCTTCCACCATGCCCACCCTTCCGCCCCTTGTTCCATCTCTTCCTCTGCCATTCACGCTATTTTCCCTTCTGCCCATCTGGAATCTGAGCCTTAAGGAGGGGGTCGTGTTACGCTCACAGCTATGCTACATTCCTTCTTTTCCTACATTCCCTTCTCTAGCCACTTTGACCCACACCACAGCACCGCAACTCGGTATTGCCCAAGTCCTACTCCCACACCAGTTAAGCATAGTACCCGCAGCATCCAGGCACCAGACCACGGTAGAGTAAAGCCCCACTTACCCAGGTACCAATGCCACACCGCAGCACTTAGGCAATCTGCAGTTACAATGGCGCCATATGTCGCCATCCGGTCTCACCCCAATAGCGATACCCACGCATCGCAGGCCATAGTACACCATCCGTTTCCACTCCAATGGCATTAACCTCGCGATGGCACCATCGCTCGCCACTCTTTCCCACCCCAGTAGCATTTAGTCTGCAGCATTGCCCTGCTCGCACGGACCAGGCCAGTTTCTGTCTCACACTTCCTTATTTAGTATCTTAGCCTGCCCTCACTTACTTTAGGCTTTGCTTGAATCCCATTTGTAGTAGTATATAAGACTGCCTGTAAATTATCGGAGCCCCAATCAATTCTTCTTGGGTCTTCCCTCACAAGGCACCCGCATACTAGGAGATTGACCCCTCTTCCCATTTTGCTTCACTTCACTACTTGCCCTCTTGTGTGTTGCACCCGGGGCTCCCATCTCGTTTCATTCCACTCGACACCTCCTAGCATTTTGCCTGAGGTCATTTCACATATAGTATTAGGCCCAACCATTTCCTTGATAGGGAAGGGTCCAGTCCATTGGTCAGTTAGCTTAGGGAAGCCTGGTGTGAAGAGGTATTTGGTTGATAGCTAAACTTTTTCTCCAGGATTATATGAGGAAACAACAGAGTGATTAGAGTTAGTAGAGGCACACATGCAGTCTTGGGTGGTATGAAGGTAGTCCCATGCAGTGGTAAGGTGGTCAGCATACTGGGAGGAAAGGTTATTGGCAGTAGGGGAGGGCAAGGACCAAGGTTTGATATTCATGTAGGGTGAGTTTGTGTACATGAGCTGGAAGGGGGTTCAGTGGGTAAAGAAGGACTGCCAGAAGTTAAGGGTGAATTGAGCAAGTGGGGACCACTCCAACCAGGAGTTTGAATAATCAGCACAATAGGTTCAAAGATATTGCCCCACCTCCCTGTTCATTCATTCAGTCTGCCTATTCATTTAGGGATGGTATGCAGTGGTATGCAGTGGATAGTTTAGGGATGATGTGTAGCTGGGCACACAACTCCTTTATCAGGTGGGAGGCAAATTGAGGGCCCTGATTTGACATGATGCTTCAGGGGAGTCCATGGTGTTTCCAGACATAATAAAGGTACGGTGGCTCAAAAAACTGTTCCAATATTTGCATATTTTGCAGTAAACACAATAGTACACAATAACCACCAAACCTTACCTAAGCATGTGAGTGTATGAAGTAAAGTACTCACTCCTGGCTTCCAAATGGGCTTGGAATCAAAGGATTTGAATAATTTTTGATTAAATGATGGCCATTTTAAAATGATTACTTATTGGAACAGTTTTTTGACTCTATATAGCAAAAGTGGAAATAGATATATTTTGACATGTTATCATGCAAGAAATGAGTTGTATGATGGATCATAGGTTCCATATGATACAAACATGTCAAAACACCACCTTTTTCCCACCACCATTATTACAAATTTGGTTAATATTGCTTAAATTAATCAAAGTTGTTTTTTCTTGAAAAAGAGTCAATTACTTATGAAATACTTATTGCTAATGGTGTAAACCATTCTATTATAAATAGGATTGACTCAAAATGCTACCCTGATATGCTCAGACCCACTTGGTGCTCATTCCCACCTCATAAACTGCACTACCACAGTGACTTCCAAAATTAAGTTAATATTTTGATATTTTGAAGTGTTTATTATATAACTCACTGGAAAGAACCAATAGAGCCAAAATGTAAGTGGGTGATTGAAAGCACATATTACTTGCTATGTGTGAAAAAAATATTGATGTGATTTGAATATGTATCCATGGAGATATAGTTAATTCAAATCAGCAAGTCATTAACTTAATTTTGTAACTGTTATGCTTTGGTCTTTGTATGATCCTTTCAGCCTACACTCCCTACTAGGTTACCCTCTATAATCACCATCTCCTGCACCACCCATGCCATGACTCAGTAACATCCACACACTCATCCCACACCACTGACTTACAGCATGAGGGCACTTGACCAAGGTAGTGTAAAGCCCCTCTTACCTAAGCAGCTGACACCATAGTAACTGTGGATGGTGCCATTGCATGCAATACTCTCACACTTGTTCCCCACACCAATGGCATTACTGAAACAACCTCAGGCACTAAGTACCTTTGGTCACATAACAGAAAGTGTATGAAAGTGTAAGAGGTGGATTGAACTCCTAGTAAGCAGGTGCCCTTAGAGGGAAGACCCAAGAAGAATCAATTGGAGTTCCAACAAGTTACATGGGGGTTTATATACTACTAGCTACCTAGGTTGGAACTCCAACTGAACTACATGAGGGCAGGCCAGAATATTAAGTAAGGAGATGCAAGACAAAAACTGGCCTGGTCCATGCAAGTGGGGTGATGCTGAGGGGATATCACAATAGGCATGGAAATAGATGGCATGTGATGGTGTAATAGTGGTTGTTGTGTGATTGGAGGAAAAAGAAATAAGGGAAGTCATATGATATGTGGGAGTAATGCTATTGGTGTGGGACAGGGTTGTGTGGGTATTGCATGTGATGGCGCCATCCACAGTTGCTGTGGCGTGAGCTGCTTAGGTAAAAGGGGCTTTATGCTACCTTGATCAAGTGCCCTTATGCTGTAAGCTGCTTACTGTGGTGTAGGACTGGGTCTGCAGGTGGTACTGAGGCACAACTTGATGGTGTGGAGAGGCAAGGCTAAAGAGGGTATCCTAGGAAAGGGAACAGCAAGTGTAGAAGGAAAGGAGGGATGGGTGTGGGGTGTGTGTCAAGTGTAAGGTGGTGAATGTAGAGTGGTGGAGGATTGGAGTGTAACACATCCCCCTCCTCAAGTCCCAGATTCCAAATGGGCAGAAGGGAAAAGAGCACAAAGACCAAGGGAGGAGATGGAGCAAGGGGCAGCAGGGTGGGTGTGGTAGAAGGCCATGATAGTGTTGGAGGCATGAGCAAGGTTAGAGCAGGGTTCCCAAGTGTACTTGAAG
Source organism: Tylopilus aff. callainus (assembly GCA_038093995.1). Taxonomy (NCBI): domain Eukaryota; kingdom Fungi; phylum Basidiomycota; class Agaricomycetes; order Boletales; family Boletaceae; genus Tylopilus; species Tylopilus aff. callainus. The sequence continues at coordinate 12,724 of JBBPTI010000124.1, read as the reverse complement.
GCATCATAGCCTTTTCAGTGGACAAGGTATTGAAGGCTGTGGCCATGGGGGCAGAAGTTGATGATGTAGTCTACCTTGTATTTGCCATCAGTGTTGGATGGCAGGATAATTGAAGTGGAGGGTGTGGAAGTTGTTTGACTGGGAAGAGGAGCAAGGTAGGGTTTGACACAGGAAACATTAACCATGGGATGGATGTGGAGGAAGAGGGGAGTTGGAGATAAACAGCATTTGGCCTGATGGAGTTGAGGATAGGGAAGGGCCTGAGTCAGTGATCAAGGAGTTTGGCCAGATGTGGGGTACAGAGATGTTTGGAGGAAAGCCAGACCTTATCACTGCACTGGTAAGCAGGAGTGGTGGAGCAAAGGGGATCAGCAGAATGCTTCATGCATTCCTGTGTTTGGTGAAGGTGTGTGTGAGTGTTGGCAAGGTGTGTAGCATACTGGTTGGCAAGGTTGTTGGCTGTGGAAGAGGTGGTGACTGTTGGCTCAATACTGAGTACAGGTAAGTAGATCTGGGTAAGGGCAAATGGTGACTTGCCTGTAGTGGAGGATGCTTGGTTGTTGATTGTGAACTGGGTCATGGGTAACCAGTTGTCCCATTCTTCAGGATGATTGGCACAGTACATGTGGAGATACTGCCTGACTTCTCTGTTCATGCATTTGGTCTGCCCATCAGTCTGTGGGTGGTATGTAGTGGAAAGCCATTGCTCGATGTAGAGCTGGCAACACAGATTAATCATGAGCTTTGAGGCAAATTGTGGGCCTCAGTCTGATATGATGCTGTGGGGAAGTCCATGATGCTTTCAGACATGATGGAGATAAATGCCAGTGAGGTTGACAGAGGTACAGGTGGTGTTGCAGGGGATAAGCTCAACTGCTTTGGAGAAGCAGTTGATGATGGTGAAGATTGCAGTGTAGGAGTTGGACTCCAGGAGTCTGGTAATGAAGTCCACTGAGATGTCTTGCCAGGGCTGTCCAGTATTGGGAGTGGTACTAACTTACTGGCAGGTGGTTGATTCCCTGGTTTCACCTGTGCACACTGTGTGCAATGCTTTACATAGTCCTGTGTATCCTTGGCCATTGACAGCCAGTCATAGTGTCATCAGAGGTTCTGGAGGGTCTTCTCTACCCTGGGGTGGCCCACAAAGGGCACATCATGATGTAGCTGGAGGATCTTAGGCCAGCAGGCCAGGGGAATGAACAACCTCCCATTCTTCATGTGACATCCATCAGAGATGGTGTACCCTGACACCTCAAGCCAGGCTTGTACTGGCACTGGGAGCTTAATGATTTTGTGGGAGATGGAGTCCATGAGAGTGTCTCCACTATGATGCAAGATAACTGGTAGCAAGGTGTTCTTTGTCTCCTGTACCCCAATGGTCTCAGGTGGTATGACCAACACCTGTTGGCTGTTGTCTTTGTCACTGACTGCCAAGTCTTCTCTTTGGCTAAGGGCATCTGCCTTGCCCATTGTGATGCTGGGCTTGTGGAACCATTTGAAGTTGAACCAGGACAAATACTGGGCCCAGCAGGCCTATTGCTGGTTGAGGTTCTGTTAGGTCATAAACCAGGTCAGATTCTGATGATTGTTCCAGATCTGAAACTCATGGGTGGTTCCTTTCAGATAGTGCCTCCAAGTTTCCAGTGCTCTGATTACACTCAGCATCTCTTAATCCACAATCAGGTAGTTGTGCTCTTCCAGCATCATGGCATGGGAGAAGTAGGCGACCAGGTGCCACTTGTCTTCTTTCTCAATAAACAATACTACACTGGTAGCAAAGGAGGAGGCATTGCTTTCAAGCTAATAGTGCCAATCATTGTTGGGGTATGTGAGTACGGATGCTGTGGTGAACACTTCTTTCAGCCCATTGAATGCCTTGTCCCTTTCTTCCATCCAATAGAAAGGTTCATCCTTCTTGGTTAAGTTATGTAGGGGCTAGGCCACCTTGGCAAAGTCCTGTATGAATTGGCAATAGAAGTTCACCATCCTGAGAAAAGACTGGATGCCCTGAATGTCCTTTGGCATAGGCCAATCCATCATGGCCCTTACCTTTGCACTGTCCATGCTTACTCCATTTACTCCTACAATCATTCCAAGGAACTCTACCTTTTGTACTAAGAATACATATTTGCTGGGCTTGATGAAGAGATCATTTTCTTTGAGCTGCTGGAGTACTTTGGTCACCACCTGTTCATGTTCCTTTCTATTGTTGGTGGGGGTAAAGATCATGAGGTCATCAATGTACACCAGAATATTTGTGGACATATCAGCGAACAGCTCATTCATCATGGTCTGGAATGTGATGGGCAAGTTGCAGAGCCCAAAGAACATTATGAGGGGCTCAAATGTACTGCAATGACAGGTGAAGGCAGCTTTCCATTCATCACCCTCCTTGATGTGTACATTGTTGTAGCCCTAGCAGAGATTCATTTTCATGAAGAGGCATGCAGACTTGAGTTGATTGATGAGCTGGGTGATGAGGGGCAATGAGTAGTTGTTGCACACTATATGCTCATTGAGGTACCAGTAGTCTTGTACCATGTGCTTCTTTCCATCTTTCTCGGGTATGAAGAGACCAGTGTTATGCTTTGGTCCCTATACCACTACACTCCTACTCCACTTACTCCTACATTCCCTTCTTTAGGTATAGATATCCATGCCCCTAAAGCTGCAACTCAGTAATATCCACCCTCACTTCCATGTTACAATAGCATTGCTTATAGCATAAGGGCACCTGACCAAGGTAGTGTAAAGACCCTCTTACCTAAGCAGGCTGACAACACAGCAACTGCAGATGGTGCCATTGCATGCCACATTCATGCACCCTGCTCCCATGCCAATGGCATTTCATCCACATATTGTACAATTCCCCTAAATCCTTTTCTCTCCAATTGCATAACTCCTGCCATCACACCATCTTGCATCACCTTTTCCCATGCCTATGGCAATATCTGCTCAGCATCACCCCACTTGCACAGACCAGGCCAGTTTTCATCTTGCACCCCCATACTTAGTAACCTGGCCTGCCCTCACACCATTTAGTCAGAGTTCCAACCTAGGTAGCTAGTAGTATATAAACCCCCATGTAATTCATTGGAACTCTAATTGATTCTTCTTGGGTCTTCCCTCACAAGGCACCTGCTTTACTAGAAGTTTGACTCACTCTACACTTTCCCTACACTTCCACTACACAGCCTAAGGTACTCAGTGCCTGAGGTTGTTTCAACCAGCACTGTCTGTTCCAACTTAGATGGGCAAATGTATCCTTTGTGTAGCTGGTTGTCAATGAATTCATCTACCTCCTTTTGCTCTTGGGGGCTTAGTGGGATGTTTCAGCTTTTCCATGGTTTGAATGAGTCCTTCAGTTCAATGGCATGATCCCAGGGTTTGCATATGGGCATCCTTTCTGACTTCTTTTGCTCAAAGATCCACAGGAAGGGGTGGTAGACCAATGGTATGAGGTCATGAGCCCATGGTTCTTCTGCCAATGTGCTACATACTTCTTTCCATTTTGAAGCTATTTCCTTTTCCCTTTCTTCAGCCTTGTGGACTACCTGCAATATTCCTTGGTAGTTGCATAGCTCTGGGCATTCCAGCAGCTCTACCATTCCTTTCTTCCAATCAATCCAGGGGTTGTACTCTTTCAGCCAGGAGTACCTGAGGATCAGATCCTTGCTTTCGAGATCTGTGTTATGACCTTGCTCACATCACCCCTATGTCCACTCCCATTTACAGTTCTACTCCTATTCTAGTACCAGTATTCCATCTGGCCCACCTACTAACAGTACTCACACACCACATGATGGCAGTGTCAAGCTGTGTCTACCTTAGTAAATGTTCTGGATCCTTGCACAGCCCCCATGATGATGTCATCATTGCCTTATATCATGCCACTATGGTGCAATTGCACATTACCAGTGCCTGGGCTGTGCAAAGCAGTGCAATGACTCCCCATGACTCACCCAAGGCCAATAGCATAAGCCCTGCACTCCCACATCTACCCTTAACTATCCATGTAAGGTAATAGTTGTACAAATACATACAAACCCTATAAACCTATATAAGACTGGCAATCCAGTCCCAAGATCCTCATTCAAGTTATCTTGGGTTTTCCCCTTAGTCCTCAGTTGATGCCTGGGTCTCACTAGCTCTTGTCACCACTATTCCTGTTCACAAGCCCCACTGCTCACTATCTGATACCTAAGGGTTGTTTCATTATAACTCAAATCTCTTTTGCTTCGCCATCACCACTGCCACCCCAAAGCCCATTGCCACCAATAGTGAGCTCTGCAGAGTTGTTGGCTGTCATTACTGACAGCCCTGTGCCCCAGTGAACACAGACCAAATTGCCATCCTGTGTCCTGAGTATGCCGTTGACCTCACTGCCCTCACTGCCAGTACTCACCTCTTTGTAGAGGAGTACCCCCATATATTTGCACAAGTCTTTGACCCTGCCTCCACTGCCACCCAGAGAGAAAGGAGGTTAGTAGGGGAGTACAGAGAAGTAAAAAAAGAAGAGGAGGGAGAATTAGTACTACTGCCATCCCCCTCTCCCACTGTAAAGCATGAGTCAACCCAAATGACCTTGAGGGACCCTATTGGGACCCTACATCACCTGACACCCACTACCACCTCAACAAAGAGTACTGTTATTGGCAAGAGAACTGTGCCTGGTTCCTAGTCAAAGAAGCCCACCTCACCCATCATGAGAGAATTGCCACAGCAAGAGCTGCCCATTGCCACTGCCATTGCTACCCTCATCCATCCTGTTGATGGTCAGGAATGCCTTCACCCTCATGCATCTTTGCACTGCCCTTGCTACCTTTAGCCAATTACTAGTAGTCCCCACTACTATCACTATACATCTTCTTGTTCATGTCTACCTGCACCTCTTGACAGGTATCTTTCTACTATACCCCCATCTCTTTGAATGATCACCCAGCTCCTGCTGGGAATACTTACTTTCTTGACCATATTCTTTTCTTGTCTCTTCCTTTACTTCATTCTCTGACTCCTATCTCTTGTTGCATGAGAACTCACACTGCTCCAAATCACTGCTGATATCCATCCAGGAGTCTACTCCCTCACCATTGGCTATAAGCACCAAGCCATCCACACAAAAGAAGAACAACCAGCACAGGACTTTGGCTGGTAGATACTAAAATAAACTTCTTGTCCCCCTAACCCCAAGTGACATGATAGGGCAAGCATTTATGAAACTCCACTGGAAGAACCAAAAACTGAAACAGAGACTGATCAGCTGACCACAGATAATGCCAGTTAGATCCACACCATATATGTTATGCTCACAGCTACGCTACGTTCCACTCTTTCCTACATTGTCTTCTTTAGCCACTTTGACCCATGCCACAGCACTGTGACTCGGTATTGCCTAAGTCCCATTCCCACACCAGTTAGCACAGTACCTGCAGCATTCCAGGCACCGGACCATGGTAGAGTAAAGACCCGATTACCCAGGTACTGATGCCACCCGCAGCACTTAGGCAATCCACAGTCACAATGGTGCCATATGTCACCACTGGTTCCCACCCTAATAGTGATACCTGTGCATCGCAGGCCATAGTACGCCATCTGTTCCCACTCCAGTAGCGTTTAACCTGCAGCATTGCCCCGCTTGCACGGACCAGGCCAGTTTCTGTCTCACACTTCCATATTTAGTATTCTTGCCTGCCCTTACTTACTTTAGGCTCCGCTTAAATCCTGATTGTAGTAGTATATAAGACTGCCTGTATTATATTGGAGCCCCAATCAATTCTTCTTGGGTCTTCCCTCACAAGGCACCTGCATACTAGGAGATTGGTCCATTTTTCCATTTCGCTTCACTTTGCTGCACACCGCCTAGTGCCCAGCATCCACAGTTGTCCTCACTCTATGCCTCCTAGTGCCTAGCACCCAAGGTCGTTTCATTAAGAATTGATTCCCCTCTTCACCACTGTCGCTATCTGACCGCCCTGAAGGCCCCATCCATCACCAACCTTTGTGCTATCAGTAAGCAGAGCAGAATCCACGTCCCCCTTATTGACATGGAAGGACACTAGTGAATGCTATATGTGCCAAGTCAGCCCCCACTGTTGTAGTTGGCAGCTCAACAGGCAGACAGTGTCTAGTAGTTGCCCCTCACCCAGTTTGCCCCATCAACCTCAATCTTCTCGCCACCGTTGCTTCCCATCTTGAAGCTGACGCTGCTGCTGCTGCTGAGAGAGAGCAGAGAGAGCTGTGGGAAGAGATTGACCAGGCTATCGCAGACTTCACTGCGAGGTCCAGGGCATCAGATATGCCCACACTTATTTATCCCCCATCTCCTGTCACTGACATCGACCTGAACGACTTCATTCCCCCCACACCACCTGTTCCATCTCCATCCACCCTACACCACCTCATCATTGAGGCTGAAGAGCAAACCTGCCGCTACACTGAGTATTTTGCTCGCATAGAGGCCCAGCTTGCCGCACCCCTTCCCCCATTGCCCGACTACCATGCCTGTTGTAGGTCAGACTGCCTTCGCCACCCCTTCCACTTCCCGCCATTCCACTCGCACCCAAGACAGTCCAGGACATCCAGTACCATACTGGTGTGCAGTTAAGCTGAGCCAGGCCACCTCTGCCCAAGAAATCTTCTGCAGCGGCCCAGCAAATTCTTTTAGTCTCCCTTTTTGTACTTACTTGTTTGTGTTTGCCTCCCTTTTTAGTGTTAGCCCTCTCTTCCAAGGATATTTCTGCTTTTCTTTTGGTATTCCCTTTTAGCTTCTTGTTTTATTTCTTTCTTGTTGCTCTTGTTTTGCATCTATTGTCTTCTCACCCACACCCAGTTTGACCACAACACCTTCCTCATTTCCTTACAGTTACTGTCGGGAGAGTACTCCCTTGTTATCGCTACCCCTATTGGCACACAAGGCTGCAACTTCTGCTATGAGAGCACCCCTACCAATTGGGCTGAGTCAGCAGCTCAAGACGACTGGTAGTTATCCTTTACAGAATTTGAACTAAAAAAGTTCCCAGCCCAAGCTATAGGGGGATTACTTAGCAAGCCAAGAGAACGCCCAACACATCCTGAAGGAAGAGTAATCAGGATCCTCAATAGGCCGCGTCCAGGAGACTACCGAGATCAGAAGACTGTAGTCCACATGAGACCTCTAGCGCCACTCCCATTTGAAAGGCCCAGCTGCAGCTGGTACAAGAAATACAAGGCGCCAGTAATCAAGAAAGAAGTTCACTTTCAGTATGTTGCAGGTACTCCTCGATACCATCACAGACCCCACTATTCCTCTACCAGACAAACTCACTGCCATTGTGGCTGAGTTCACCACCATCACCACACAGAATATCCAACTCACTCAATCGCTGCACGTGTCCAACAATGAGATTATCTGTCTTGAGCAGCTGGTAACAGTAGGACAAGGCATGGTAGCCACTCTCCAGGGCCAGATCACCACAGCGGGCCCTCCAGGTACCTCGAAGAAAGTTGAACTGTTTGCAGATCTGGGTGAATACGATAGATCGATTGCCAAATTCGAAGAATGGTGGGCCAAGATGAAAGCATGGCTCCACATCAACACACATGTTGCCCCCGCAGGAAGCTATGAAGTGGTTGTGGCAGTACTATCCCAGCTCAAAGAACCCAAAGCTGGCCCCTTTGCGCAGACACATCTCACTCAGGGCAATGCATATCTGTGGAAGGACTGTGAGGCCAAGATAGAAGGCCTCTTCTGCACCACAAACCAGAAAGATTGGGCATGCCACCAGCTGGAGGAGTTCAAGCAGCAGAACATGTGGACCGACGACTACCTAGTCTGCTGGGAAGCTCTATACCAGCAAGCACAGATCGATGACATGCATGTGGTCTGCCTCTTGAAACAGAACACAGCCCACCACATCATTCTACAGATCTTCAAGGAAGGCAAGTGCCAGGACAAGCTGGTGCTCTATTTGGATAACATCAGGAAGACCAGATGCACAATGGAAGCACTCAGCTTCATAAGGGGGTATGAAAGGAAGGCCCCTGCAAAGATTAGCAGTCAAGGGTTAGCACAGGAGAACACTGAAGAAGACGTATACGCCCTCCTGAGCAGCAACGCCCATGCAAAGTGCTTCAATTGCAAATAGACCGGCCACAGAATTCGCAAATGCTGGAAGCCGAAAATAAACCAATGCCCAGCCTGTAAGTTTGTTCATGGTGGGCACAGCACTTATTGCACCAAAAGGAAAATGCTGTGGAGGATACCGCTAGCAGAAGATGAAGAACCCACCGGTACCGAAGCCCCAGTAAGGATTGCTGAGTTGGCAGAAGAAATACGAAAGAGAAACAACCCAGAGATGGGTTTGGATTTTCCGATTGAAGGATCCCAGATGAAGGGAAAAGGCAGGGCCTAAGGAACACGTCGGGTGTTCCAAAGGCCGGTAAGATTCCAAACAAGCACACCCCTATTACCCATGTTATCATCTCTAAAGACCAAGAATGATGTATTCCCCTTAGATTACCTGGTCTAGAGGAGCCTGCTCCCCAGCAGCTTGGTGGCAACTGTGAATCAAATGCTGTGCTTAATTCCTCTAACAAGTATACTCTCACTCATGCGCACAAAGAAATCCCAACTAACCCCCCTCAGATTCACATACTAGGGCAGCATAGGAGAAAGGAGATTCTTATGCAGGTGCAGATAAAGACCCACACCGGCGACTTCATACTGGCGTCCGCTTTGCTCGACAGTGGTGCCCAGTCCTCCTTTATACATCGAGAGTACATTTGTCAGAATTGCATACCTACTGAGGAACTCCCACAGCCCATATATGTCTACAATGCCAATGGAACTCCGAACAAAGCCAGACCCATTACCCATGTGGCCACCATCCTACTGGAATACCAGGGTCATGTGGAAAAGACTTGAGTGGAAGTAACAGACCTAGGAAGTAAGGATCTCATCCTAGGGTATACTTGGTTGAAGGAACATAACCCCCGCGTCAATTGGAAGACTGGTTCCATTACCATGCCGAATTGCCCAGAGTTATGCAACTACTCTGGGGTCTTGCAGGTCATCCACCATGCAGAAGAACTGGAAGTCCGGGTCACTGAGGAGCAACGGTCCACCGGAAAACAGCAAGAAGGAAAAGCTCCCTGAGAGTTAGTACCCCCAGTGTACCACCACTACCTCAAGACCTTTGAGCAGAAAGAGTCCGAGCGGATGCCAATATGGAAACTGTGGGACCATGCCATTGAGCTGAAAGACACTTTCATTCCCTGGAAAGGCTGCAACATTTCCCTCAGTCCACAGGAACAAAAGGAGGTAGACGACTTTGTGGATGAACAGTTAGCCAAAGGGTACATCTGCCCTTCAAAGTCCGAACAGACATCACCAGTCTTCTTCATACCGAAGAAGGATGGCCATAAGCACATGGTACAGGACTACAGGTACCTCAATGAGCATACAGTACGCAACAACTATCCCCTCCTGCTCATCATGCAGCTAGTCGACAAACTCCAGACTGCCTGTCTCTTCACTAAAATGGACCTTTGCTGGGGGTATAACAATGTTCGCATCAAGGAAGGAGATGAATGGAAAGCTGCGTTCACTTGCCATTGCAGGGCTTTTGAGCCCCTAGTGATATTCTTCAGTCTGTGCAATTCGCCAGCCACTTTCCAGACCATGATGAATGAGATCTTCGCCGACATGGCCAAGAACATTATGGTATACATCAACGACCTCCTCATCTTTACCCCCACCAATGATTGAAAGGCTCACAAGAAGGTGGTCTTAGAGGTCCTAAGGTGACTGGAAGAAAACGATCTCTTTGTCAAACCGGAGAAGTGCACATTCGGAGTGTGGGAGTTGGAGTTCCTTGGGATGATTGTAGGAGTAAATGGAGTAAGCATGGATCCAAGCAAGGTCACCACCATAAAGGAATGGCCAGTACCCACTACAGTCTGAGGAGTCCAGGCCTTCTTAGGCATGGCCAACTTCTACCGGCACTTCATACAGGACTTCACACACATTGCCCAGCCTCTCCATGACTTAACCCGCAAAGACAAACCCTTCTGCTGGACCGACAAGCACCAAGAGGCTTTTGACCACCTTAAAGAAACCTTCACTACCACCCTGGTCTTGGCTTATTTGGATCATCATAAGAAGTACCGACTTGAGTGTGATGCCTCCTTGTATGCAACTGGAGGAGTGCTCCTAGTAGAAGAAGATGAGAAGTGGCATCCCATGGCCTACGCTTCGCATGTGATGATGCCGGAAGAGTGAAACTACCCCATAGCCGACAAGGAGATATTGAGTGTGATTAGGGGATTGGAAGATTGGCGGCACTATCTGGAAGGCGCTAAATAGCAGTTTGAGGTATGGAATGACCATCAAAATCTCACCTGGTTCATGACACGCCAGAATCTCAACCAGAGACAAGCCCAATGGGCCCAATACCTCTCCCACTTCAACTTCAAATGGTGCCATAAGCCTGGATTGACCATGGAAAAGGCTGACACGCTATCCAGGAGAGAGGATCTAGCAGTAGGGGACACAGAAGACAACCACGATGTGGTGGTAATTCCCCCCGAACAGATACAAGTCCATTGGACAGGGGGCAAGGATGTAAGAAAGTCCGAAGCAGAAGAGGAAGGTATGACCAAAGAAGCCATGGTCCTACACCATTCGGGAGATCAGCTAACTGATCAGATCTTGCATGAGACCATCAAGCTTCCTCACCCAGTGCAGAAGAGGTTAGAGGGGCAGGGATACCATATTGAGGATGGGTGCTGAATGAAGAATGGAAAGGTCTACATGCCACTGGCCTGCAGGCCTGAGGTACTTCGCCTCCACCATGACGCCCCCATGGCAGGACACCCTGGAGTTGATCACACCATCAAGCTATTGTGGTGACACTACAACTGGGCCTCTCTGGCCAAAGACGCCGCTGACTACATGAAAAGGTGTCCACGGTGCACCCAGACTAAGCCCTTGAATCATCCACCTGCAGGGCCCCTGCAGCCACTACCCATTCCAGTGGGACCCTGGCAAGACATCTCTGTCAACTTCATCACCAGGCTTCCCCTTTCCAATTCCTACACCACCATACTCACCATCATCGACCACTTCTCCAAAGCAGTCGAGCTCATTCCTTGTGACTCCACTTGCACTTTCCTTGACCTCACTGATATCTACCTCCATCACATCTGGAAACACCACGGTCTTCCAAAATCCATCATCTCAGATTGGGGCCCCCAGTTCGCATCATGCCTCATGACTGACCTCTGTCGCCAGCTCCAGATCGACCAGTGGCTTTCCACCACCTACCATCCACAGACTGACGGACAGACTGAGTGAATGAACCACAAGGTCAGGCAGTACCTCTGGACTTACTGTGCAGACCACCCAGACTCCTGGAGCAACTGGCTCCCACTTGTGCAATTCACCATTAACTCCCGAGTGTCCTCTGCCTCCAGCAAGTCCCCTTTCCAGCTGACCCATATCTATGCCCTGGTTCTTGGAATAGAACCCACCATCATGCAGTCTCCCACTGCCGATAACCTAGCTAACCAATATGCTGATCACTTAGCAGAAGCCCGTGAATGTCTTCACGCCTCGCAGGATACAATGAAGCAAGCAGCTGCTGGTAAGCATTCTCTGGCCCCCTCTTACTCCATTGGGGATAAGGTTTGGTTATCCGCTGAGCACCTCTCTATTCCGGGATCCCTAAAACTCACTGATTGCTGGATTGGGCCGTTCCCCATCATCAGTCTTGTCAGCCCCAATGCTGTCCACCTCGACCTTCCTGCCTCATACCGTATCCACCCCATTCTCAATGTCTCACGGGTTAAGCTGTTCATCGCCCCACTTCCCGGTCAGCACCCTCCTACTCCCAATCCCTCTTCCCTGGCTGCTGACCCTGCTATCCCTGAGTACAAGGTTGAGTACATTGTCAATTCCCGCTTGGCTGGCCGCGGCCTGTAGTATCTGGTCCATTGGAAGGGGTATGATATCTCCAAATGCACTTGGGAATCCCATTCCAACCTTGCTAACTCTCCTGACGCCCTTGCCGCCTTCCACCGTGCCCATCCTTCCACCCCTTGACCTGTCTCTCACTCCACCATTCATGCTATCTTCCCTTCTGCCCATCTGGAATCTGGGCCTTAAAGTGGGGGTAATGTTACACTCATGGCTACACTACATTCCACTCTTTCCTACATTGCCTTTTTTAGCCACTTTGACCCATGCCACAGCACCACGACTCGGTATTGCCTGAGTCCTATTCTCACACCAGTTAGCACAGTACCCACAGCATTCCGGGCACCGGACCATGGTAGAGTAAAGATCCGATTACCTGGGTACTGATGCTGCCCACAGCACTTAGGCAATCCATAGTCGCAATGGTGCCATATGTCACCACCAGTTCCCACCCCAATAGTGATACCCACACATCACATGCCATAGTACGCCATCTGTTCCCACTCCAGTAGCATTTAACCTGCAGCATCGCCCTGCTCGCATGGACCAGGCCAGTTTCTGTCTCACACTTCCATATTTAGTATTCTTGCCTGCCCTTACTTACAGTGAGCAACAAAACCGTTGCAATGTCTAACCCCAACATGGTGCGCAAAGCGCACCGCAATCACCCCTGGGAATTTCGCTTAGCTGTAGTAGAGACAAACAAAGTACAAACAAATAGCTACAAAACCATCTCTTGATCATGTGATTTGGCCTAGTGGCTGTGGAGAT
>JBBPTI010000123.1:11509-22660 GCA_038093995.1 Tylopilus aff. callainus | reverse complement strand
GTGCCACAAAGCCAGGACCCAGATGACAAAGGCAGACGCGCTATCGCAATAATCTGATTTGGTCACTAAAGGAGAGGATGACAATAGAGCGGTGTTGATAATTCTCCCCAAACACATCTGACAAGTAGAAGAAGAATCAGGGGGAATAGAGGTGGTCATGCCAGGAGAGGAATTAACTGATGAAATCTCCCACCAGACAGTCTAACTCCCAGAAGCCACCCTCAAGAAGTTGATGGCTCAGGGTTACAAAATTACAGATCAACTCCTGAAGCATGCAGGGAAGATTTATATACCCCCCGCATTATGTACCTGATTAATCACCCTCCATCATGACACTCCTGTCAGCGGTCATCCCGGGGTGCTCCAAACCGTTGAACTCCTCATACGAGGGTATGGGTGGCCAGGGATGTGCAAAGATGTCGAGAAGTATGTACAGGGATGCACCAGGTGTGCCCAGGCTAAGTTGGGCAGTCAACCGCCGAAAGGGGAACTCCAACCCCTACCAATACCCGATGTCCCTTGGGAGGATATCTCCACCGATTTCATTACTGATCTTCCCATGACTGATGGAAAGGACGCAATACTAACTGTAGTTGATCGGTTCTCCAAGGAAGTCGAATTGGTCCCCTGCTCCAAGACATGCTCCGCCGCAGATCTCACTGACCTCTATCTCGCCCACGTGTGGAAGCATCACGGGCTGCCCAAGACCATAGTATCTGACAGGGGGCCCCAGTTTGCCACCACGTTGATGACCTCGCTTTGCGCTCAACTTGGGATTTCGGTGAAGAAGTCTACTGCCCATCATCCACAAACAGATGGGCAGACGGAAAGAATGAATAGAGAAGTAGGGACCTATCTTCGTATGTATTGCACTGAACGACAGGATGACTGGGTGCACTGGCTGCCCCTGGCCCAATTTTCCCTAAACGTGAAGCAGTCCACTGCTTCTAAGTTCTCCCCTTTTCAGGTCACTCGCACCTACCAACCCTGTATGGGGGTAGAGCCCCGAGATTCAAAATCTTCCGCCACCTCTTCACTCGCCCGTGATTATCAGACAGTCCTCCAACAAACCAAGGAGCACCTGACTCAGGCCCAGGAACAGATGACAATCATGGGAAATGCACACTGCAGCCCAGCTCCCCCTTATGCCATCGGGGATCGGGTTTGGCTGGCCATGGACAATCTAACACTGCCATTCCCCTGCTGTAAGCTCACCAACAAGTGGATCAGCCCATTCCCTGTGATTTCGATGAAAGGTCCTAATGTGGTCAAGCTGCACCTCCCCTGCTATATCTGTATCCATCCTGTCATCAACATCTCCCGAACCAAACCCTATGTCGCCCTGGCCCCACAACAACCTGACCCCATACCCGGCCCCACCATTATTACTGATGGGCATGACACTGAATATGAAGTCAACTTCATCATCGACTCCCGGTTGCATGGCCGCAGCATGCAATACCTTGTCCACTGGAAGGGTTATTCAGACACGGATCGCACCTGGGAATCCGCATCGCACCTTGCCAATGCCTCAGACTCCATTCACGACTTCCATCGTCTCCACCCCTCCGCTCCTCGTCCCGTCTCCCGCTCAGTCTTCGCAGCCATCTTCACTCATCCACTACCCCTCGGTTCCCCCGGAGGTTGAACTTTAGCAGGGGGGTAGTGTTACGACCTCACACATGGCACCAGTCTTTTTCCTTCCTTTCTCGGGCTCTCCCCTATTCCAGTACCAGTAGTACTCTCAGCCTGCCTGCTAACAGCACTCACACGCCACATGATGGCTGCGCCAAGCTGTGATTACCTTAGTAAGCATGCCTAGACCCTTGCACAGCCCCATGACATCATCATCACGCCATATCACACCACTCTGATGCCACATCGCATTATCGGCCCCCGGGCTGCGCAAGGCAGTGCAATGACTCCCCATGACTCGTCTTCAGCCAGTAGCGTAAGACCCACACTCCCATGTCTACCCTGAACTACCTGTATATAGTAATAGGACAACCATACATACAAACAACCTGTAACTGTATATAAGGCTGGCAATCCACCCCCAAAATCCTCATTTGAGTTATTCTGGGTTTTCCCCTCAGTCCTCAGTCAACACTCAGGCACCCTCTAGCTCCTGTCATCCCTCTACTCGCTGTTCATACCAGCTCACTAGCAGCCCTGCCTAAGGGTTGTTTCACCCCCGGTATACCACCACTATCTCAAAACCTTTGAGCAAAAGGAGTCCGAGTGCATGCCAATTCAAAAGCCATGGGACCACACCATAGAGCTAAAAGACACCTTTGTCCCCCAAAAGGGCCACAACATCCCCTTGAGCCCTCAGGAGCAGAAGGAAGTGGACGACTTCATCAATGAACAGCTGGCAAAAGGGTACATTCAACCCTCCAAGTCCAAGCAGACCTCACCAGTCTTCTTCATACCAAAGAAGGATGGATGAAAGCGCATGGTACAAGATTACAGGTACCTCAATGAACATACAGTGCACAACAACTATCCACTCCCTCTCATTGCCCAACTAGTCAACAAACTCTGCTCCGCTTGCCTCTTTATCAAGATGGATCTCTGCTGGGGGTACAACAATGTCCGGATAAAGGAGGGAGATGAATGGAAGGCTGCCTTCACTTGTTATCACAGGGTCTTCGAACCCCTAGTTATGTTCTTTGGCCTCTGCAACTCTCCAGCAACCTTCCAGACCATGATGAACGAGATCTTTGCTGATATGGCCGAAAACATTATGGTGTACATCAATGACCTCCTAATCTTCACCCCCATGGATGACCAGAAAGCCCATGAAAAGGTAGTTCTCAAGGTGCTGCGAAGGCTAGAAGAAAACAACCTCTTTGTCAAGCAGGAAAAGTGCACTTTCAGGGTACAGGAGTTGGAGTTCCTAGGAATGATTGTCAAAGTTAATGGGGTAAGCATGGATCCAAGCAAAGTCACCACCATAAAGGAATGGCCAGTGCCAGTCACAGTCTGAGGAGTCCAGGCTTTCCTAGGTATGGCCAATTTCTACTGGCACTTCATACAGGACTTCATGCACATCCCCCGCCCCCTTCATGACTTAACCCAAAAGGATGAACCCTTCTGCTGGACTGACAAATGCCAAAAGGCCTTTGACCGCCTCAAAGAAGCATTTACCACAGCCCCGGTCTTAGCCTATCCAGACCACAACAAGAAGTACTGGTTAGAGTGCGATGCCTCCTCCTATGCAACAGGGGGCATGCTATTGGTAGAAGAGAATGAGAAGTGGCACCCTGTGGCCTACGCATCACATGCAATGATGCCAGAAGAGTGCAACTACCCCATAGCTGATAAAGAGATGTTGAGTGTAATCCAAGGGCTGGAAGATTGGAGACACTATCTGGAAGGGGCCGAACAGCAATTTGAGGTTTGGAACAACCACCAGAACCTAACCTGGTTCATGACCCAGCAGAATCTCAATCAAAGAGAAGCCTGCTGGGCCCAGTACCTCTCCCAATTCAACTTCAAGTGGTGCCACAAGCCTGGCTCCACTATGGGCAAAGCCGACACCCTATCCAGGAGAGAAGACCTAGTGGTTGGAGATGCTGAAGATAACCATGATGTGGTGGTAATCTCCCCCGAACAGATACAGGTGCAAAGGACCAAAGGAAAAGTGCCGAGAAGGCACAAGAAAGAAGGAGAAGGTATGACTAAGGAGGCCATGGTGCTCCACCACTCCAGAGACCAGTTGACTGATCAGATATCACATGAGACCATCAAGCTCCCTCAACTGGTGCAGAAGAGATTAGAGGGGCAGGGTTACCATATCAAGGATGGATGTAGAATAAAGAATGGCAAAGTGTACGTACCACCAGCCTGCCAACCTGAGGTACTCTGCCTATACCACGATGTCCCAGTAGCGGGCCACCCCAGAGTTGCATGGACAGTTGAGTTACTATGGCAGCATTACAATTGGGCTTCCCTAGCCATTGATACCACCGACTATGTGAAAAGGTGTCCAAGGTGTGCCCAGGTAAAACCATCCAACAAATCACCAGCTGGCCCTCTTCAGCCCCTGCCGATACCTTCAGGCCTGTGGGAAGATATCTCCGTGGACTTCATCACCAGTCTTCCCCTCTCCAACTCGTACATGGCAATACTCACCATTGTTGACCACTTCTCCAAAGCAGTCGAGCTTGTCCCCTGCAACTCCATGTGTACATCTCTAGATCTCGCCACAATCTATCTGCACCATGTCTGGAAGCATCATGGTCTCCCAAAGACCATTGTCTCGGATCGGGGCCCGCAGTTCACCTCGCGACTCATGACTGACCTTTGTTGTCAACTCCAAATCTCCCAATGCCTCTCCACTGCTTACCACCCCCAAACTGATGGACAGACTGAGTGCATGAACTGGGAGGTGGGTCAGTACCTCCGCACCTACTGTGCTGACCACCCCAACTCCTGGAGCGAATGGCTCCCACTCGTGCAGTTCACCATCAACAGCCAAGTGTCCTCCACCTCTGGAAAGTCCCCATTCTAGCTCAACCTTACTTATGCTCCAGTTCTCGGGATTGAACCTACCATTACCCACTCCCCCACAGCCGACAACCTCGCTAATCAGTACACCGACCACCTCGCGGAAGCATGAGCCTGCCTCCAGGCCTTGCAAGATACAATGAAGTGAGCAGCTGCCGGTAAGCGTTCTCTGGCCCCCTCCTACTCTGTTGGGGATAAGGTGTGGCTCTCCACCAAGCATCTTTCCATCCTGGGGTCCCCAAAACTCACTGATCGCTGGATCAGCCCCTTTCCCATTCTCAGACTTGTCAGCCCTAATGTGGTCTGCCTCGACCTACCGGCCTTCTATCATATTCATCCAGTTCTCAACATCTCACAGGTTAAGCCGTTCATAGCCTTGCTTCCCAGTCAGCACCCTCCTAACCCCAATCCCTCTTCCCTGGCTGCTGACCCCACTATCCCAGAATATGAGGTCAAATACATTGTCGACTCCTGCTTGGCTGGCTGTGGCCTCCAGTACCTAGTCCATTGGAAGGGGTATGACATCTCCAAATGCACTTGGGAACCCCACTCTAACCTTGCTAACGCCCCCGATGCCCTGGCTGCCTTCCACCATGCCCACCCTTCTGCCCCTTACCCTGTCTCTCACTTCGCCATTCGTGCTCTTTTTCCCTCTGCCCATACTGGAATCTGGGCCTTAACAGGGGGGACGTGTTATGCTCATGGCTATGCTACATTCCATTCCTTTCCTACACTTCCTTCTTTAGCCCACTTCACCCACGCCACAGCACCACAACTCGGTGTTACCCGAGTCCTGCTTCCCACACTGGCCTATCAGTATCCACAGCATTCCGGGCACCAGACCATAGTAGAGTAAAGACCCAATTACCTGGATACTGATCCTGCCCACAGCACTTAGGCAATCCGCAGTCGCAATGGCACCTTATTGTGCCACCCACTCTCACCCCAATAGCAATACTTGCGCATCACATGCCATAGTATGCCATTTCTTCCCACTCCAATGGCAGTAACTGCACTATCACGCCATTGCACGCCTTCCTTTCTCACTCCAGTAGCATTTAGCCCACAACATCGCCTCCCTCGCATGGACCAGGCCAGTTTCTGTCTTGCATTTCCATACTTAGTAGTCTTGCCTGCCCTCACCTACTTTAGGCTCCGCTTGAATCTGGTTTGTAGTAGTATATAAGACTGCCTGTATTATATCAGAGCCCCAATCAATTCTTCTTGGGTCTTCCCTCACAAGGCACCTGCTTTACTAGAAGATTGGTCCACTTGTCCCTTTTGCTTCACTTCACTACACTTTGTTCCATGCCTCCTAGTGCCTTGCACCCAAGGTCGTTTCACAGGCCAACATCAATGACATGCACACCATCTAGCTTCTCAAGCAGAACACTTCATGGGCCATCATCACCCAGTTGTTCAAGGAAGGAAAGCACTCCAACATACTGGCCACCTACTTGCACAACATCAGGAAGACTGGTATGGTGATGGAGGCTCTACTGTTTATATGTGGCAGAGAAAGAAGAATTGCCCCCAGGATAAGCATGCAGGGGTTAGCTGAAGAAAATGCTGAAGAAGGTGTCTATGCGCTGAGTAGCAGCGATAGTCAGGCCAGATGTTTCAACTGCAAATGCACCGGCCATCAAATCAAGGAATACTGTCAGCCATGGATCAATCAATGCCCTTCTTGCAAATTTGTACAAGGTGGGCATAGCACCCATTGCAAGATGAGGAAGACAATTCACAGGATCCCGCTGGCCGAAGACAAAGAATTCAACTGCAACACTTCACTTAGGATGGAAGAGTTAGCCACAGTGGTGAAGAAGCAAGCAAACCCTGAGGAAGAGTCGGGTTTTCAAGTCATCAAATACAACAACAAGGGAAAAGACCAAGCCTGAAGGGTGCATTAGGTGCCCTGACAGCTAGAGAAAGATTCATTGCATGCTCCTATCATTTCCGTATCACCTCTGACAACTGTATAGTACCTATTTTCTTGCCTGGTTAAGAGGAGCCCGCTTCATGGCTTGGTGGCAACCATGAACCAAATGCTGTGCTTAATTCCTCTTTATACCCTCCTCCCTCTACCTCTCTGACTTCCTCCCCTAACATGCAAAGCCCAACAACCACACCCCCTGTAATCCACATTCTTGGCATCAATTGCTGAGAAATCACCTTAACCATATGAGTCAAGGCCAAGACTGGTAACTTCATCAATGCCTCCATGTTGCTCAACAGTGGAGCACAGTCCACCTTCATGCACAAAAACTTTGCCTTAAAGTACAGAATCCCTCTTGAACCCCTTGAAAATCCCATACTAGTCTACAATGCAGATGGAACCCCCAACAGAGCCAGCCTGGTAACCCATACAGCTGAAGTACTACTGGAGTATCAAGGGCATGTGGAAAAAGCCTGTGTTGAAGTGACCAATCTTGGAAACAAGGATCTGATCCTTGGGTACACCTGGTTGAAAAAACATAACCCCCAGATTGACTGGAAGAAAGGAATGGTACATTTTCCAGACTGCCCAGAGTTGTGCAATTATAGTGGAGTTTTCCAGGTAGTCTGGAAGGCCAAAAAACAGGAGAAAGAGACAGCTGAAGAAGCAAAGGGTGTGCACAGTGCCCAAGCTGAAGAAAGGAAAGTTGGGGGTGTAACAGAAGAACCATGAGCCCAAGATCTAGTGCTCCCAGAGTACCATCCCTTCCTATGGATGTTTGAGCAGGAAGAGTCTAAGCACATGCCCATGTGCAAGCCCTGGGATCACGCTATTAAACTAAAGGACTCCTTCAAGCCAAGAAAGGGCTGCAACATACCCTTGAGTCCACAAGAGCAGTGCAAGGTAGATGAGTTCGTTGATGATCAACTACGCAAGGGGTACATCCACCCCTTCAAGTCTGAGCAAACTGTGCCGGTGTTCTTCATACTGAAGAAAGATGGCAAGAAGTGCATGGTTCAGGACTACCAGTACCTCAATGAGCACACTGTATACAACAACTACCCACTCCTGCTCATTTCCCAGCTAGTCAACCAGCTCAAGCAAGCCTGACTCTTCACATTGATGGATCTCCAATGGGGCTACAATAATGTGCCCATCAAGGAAGGAGACAAATGGAAGGCCACTTTCTGAAACAACTCAAGCTGGAGCTGTCAAGCCTAGGGCTAGTAGTGGCGAATGCCAATGGCAAGGGTGAGAGTTGTAACGTGTCTTCAAGGGGAGCCGTGCTGTCGTAGGTCTTATGGTCATACAAGTAAGCGGGGAAGGCAATAGGCATTTATACAGCAGCCTAGTTGATAGCCTTCAAGACCCTAGTAATACAGCATCATTGTGGGTCTAGGTCTAGTAGCTTGTGAGGCCACTACCCATCAATGATAAGCTGGGGTCTTGAGGGATAGCGGCTGGGGTTTATATACTGTTACAGTGTTTGTACCTATTTGTATTCTATTACTACATATGGTCCATCAAGGGCTGGCTTGGTTACCGTATATGGTCTGCAGAGTCCATGGGTCTCTGTGGGTCAAAGGAATGTCTTGGTCCATGCGAGCGGGGCTATGCTCTAGGCAGTGCAGGGCAGTGTGTGGCTATGCGAGGCTGTACGGCGTAAGGCATAGGCTGTGGTGCGGGCGAATGACTATTGGTCATGAGTCCATGTGAGTCATGCCGGTGTCTATGCGCGAGTATCGCTATAGGCCGAGGTATGAGGGTGGTGCGATGGCAAGTGATTGTGTGACTATGGCACAGTATGGCGCGATGTGGGACTGCAGAGCGGGACCGGGAGGTTCAGAGTGCCGAAGGCAATGTCAGGGCTAAGGGTTGTGATGTGGTGACATACCGTGGGTGAGCCTGGAGGGCGAGAGCCATTGGTTGAGCCTATCCGTGGGGTACAAGCCATGTAGCAGTGAGCGTGTGCATGTGTTTGTGCCAGGCAACTGTAAAGGAGTCCATGGTCTCTATATCTCAAGGAGCGGCGTTGTCTACAAGTGCTGGGGTCTGCTGTTAAAGGGGCCATGCCTATCCAAGGCACAAGGGCTGTGCCGAGTGGCTGTGCGAGGGTCTGGATCATATCACATGCAGGGTCATGTGACTGGTGCGAGACTGTGCTGCAAGGCATCGCTGATAAGATCGTGTATGCATCAGGTGACCGTGAGACTATGGGTCATGTGCAGGGAGCCATAGTAGAGGCAAAGGCGAGTGGCGGCTTATAGGGCGACGAGGGCAAGGAGCACTGTATCGTAGGGCATCGTAAAGTGCTGGAACCATAGCAAGGGAGTGTGAGCAACTGAGCTAAGGGCCAAAGAAGAGGAAAAAGTATAATGCGGGCCTGTGCGTAGCATCGAGTATGGCATGATCGTAACACTTTCACCTGTCACAGAGGAGCATTTGAGCCCCTCGTCATGTTCTTCAGGCTCTGCAACTTTCTGGCCACCTTCCAGACCATGATGAACAAAATCTTTGCAAACATGTCTGCCAATGTCCTGGTTTACATCAGCAACCTGATGATCTTCACCCCCACCAATGACATCAAGAAGCATCAGGAGGTAGTCAAAGAGGTGCTCCAGTGGCTAGAAGAAAATGACTTGTTTGTCAAACTGTCCAAATGCATGTTCTCAGTAAAAGAAGTAGAGTTCCTTGGAATGATTGTAGGGGTAAACAGAGTAAGCATGGACAGTGCCAAGGCGGCAGCAATCATGGATTGGCCCAGACCCAAAGATATTCAGGGAGTCCATTTATTCCTTGGTATGGCCAACTTCTACTGACGCTTCATTCAGGACTTTGCCAAGGTAGCCCAGCCCCTCCACAACCTCACCCGGAAGAATGAGCCCTTTTGCTGGACTGACACCCATGAAGCAGCCTTCATCAGGCTCAAGAACGCCTTCACCACTGCCCTGGTACTTGCTTACCCTGACAATGATAAGCACTACTGGCTTGAAAGTGATGCCTCATCATTTGCCACTGGCACAGTACTCTTGGTTGAAAAGGACAAGAAGTGGCATCCTGTTGCATATTCCTCCCATGCCATGATGCCTGAGGAATACAACTATCCAATAGCTGACAAAGAGATGTTGAGTGTGATCAGGGCACTAGAGACATGGCAGCACTACCTGGAAGGAACCACCCATGAGTTTCAGATCTGGAATGATCATTAGAATCTGACCTGGTTTATGACCTGACAGAATCTAAATCAGCAACAGGCCCGATGGGCCCAGTACTTGTCCTGGTTCAACTTCAAATGGTTCCACAGGCCCAGAATGACAATGAGCAAGGCAAACACCCTCAGCAGGAGAGAAGACCATGTGGTAGGCAATGAAGACAACAACCAGCAGGTGCTGGTAGTTCTCCTGGAGACCATCAGAGTACAGATGACAAAGAAGGAATTGACACCAGTTATCTTGCATCCTAGCAGCAACACCCTTACTGATGCCATTTCCCATGAAACTATCAAGCTCCCGATGCTGGTCCAGGCCCAACTGGAGGCATCAGGGTACACCATTTCCAATGGATGTCGCCTGAAAGAAGGGAAAGTATACATACCCCCAGCTTGTCGAGCTAGGGTACTTCACTTACATCACAATGTGCCATTAGCAGGACACCCAGGGGCCAAATGAATGCTGGAGGGACTCTGATGCAGGTATAATTGACCAAGCATGGTCAAAGATGTCCAGGAATATATGAAGCACTGCACCTGCTGCACACAGGTTAAGCCCAGTAACTGGCCACCTGCAGGAAAGTTACAGCTGCTCCCGATCCCTGCTGGACCTTGGGAAGACATATCAGTCAACTTCATCACTGGACTCCCAGAGTTCAACTCCTATACTGCTATTCTCACAGTAGTTGATCAGGACAATGACTCCAAGCATACCTGTAAAAAGGTCAAGGAGTGGCTAAAAGAGTAGGATTTTAGGACTATGGTATGGCCTGCACAGTCTCCTGACCTCAGTCCTATTGAACAGGCCTGGGGTATTCTCAAGAGGAGACTGGCAAGTCATCAACACCCTCATAAGGGAATAGTGGAATTATAGGAGAGGACTCAGGTAGAGTGGGAGGGGATATCAGCTGAAGAGTGTCAAAATCTGATTGAGAGCATGCCCAGGAGGATTCAGGCAGTGCTGAAGGCAAAGGGAGGCCATACCAAGTACTAATACCCCTTGGATACCAAAAGTGAAAAAACTGTTGCAATGGAGTTAATGTTTTAAAATAGCCATATCTTGGCATCCTCTGATTTGAATCATATGATCTAGGCACAATCTGGTAGCCAAGAGTTTTTACTTTGTTTGTCCCAGTCACATATAAGCGAAATTCCCACAGATGCTTGTGGTGCACTTCACACACCACATCAGGGTTAGACATTGCAACACTTTTTGGAGTCACTGTATATGCTTAATAGAGAATTTTTATGTACTTTCTCTGATCAAATACATATGGTACAACAAGGAACAAATATATTGCTGACATCCTGAAATGTTTGAATGGCCTAAACAACATTTCTAGCCTTACTATTTTGAATAAATTATATTATATACGATATAATAGTAGAGATTATGAGGTAGAAATGACCATCAGTTGGCTTGGGCATATCAAGGCTGCATCCCAAGTCAATTCCACTCATTATAAATTAATTCACATTATTTGCAACAGGTATT
>JBBPTI010000123.1:0-11500 GCA_038093995.1 Tylopilus aff. callainus | reverse complement strand
AAATTATAATTTAATGAATTTATATAGTAATAAGCAAATTCATGACAATAATGGCATGAAAGAAGTGGTGTTTTGATATGTTTGCATCCTATTGAACACAATGTCCATCATACAACCCATTCCTTTCATGATAACATGTCAAAACATATCAATTTCCATCTTTGCTATATATGCTCAAATATATGTCCCAATAAGTTGTCATTTTGAAATGGCTGCCATTTCATCAAATCTTATCCAAAATCCTTGATTTCTGCACCAATAGAAAGCCATGAGTAAGTACTCCATTTCATACACTCATATTATAGGGTTAGGATTAGGGCTCATTGAGATATAATGTATTTAGTGGAAAGTATGCAAACATTGGGACATTTATTTGAGCCACTGTATGGAGCAGAGTCCTGCAGGATGCCACTAGGGTTTAGGGTTTGGCAATTTGGCTGTGGTCCATGGCCAAGTAGCCAGAGGCTGGGTGCTGCTGAGCTAATGAGAGGCAGTGCTGGTTTTCAAGGGATATGGGCAGTGCATATCTTGGACCTGGTGGCTATTGTTACGCTCACAGCTATGCTACATTCCATTCTTTCCTACATTCCCTTATCCAGGCAGTAGTACTCATGCCACCTTGCCACGACTCAGTTCCACCCAGGCAGTATTCGCACACTGGCTATTGGGTATCCGCAGCATTCCAGGCACCGGACCACAGTAGAGTAAAGACCTGATTACCTGGATACTCATGCCACAGCAGTGATTAGCCATCTGCAGCTCAGACGGCGCCATCTCACACCATCTGCAGCCTTCAGCTGGGCAGCCAATAGTGCAAGCCACGCATATCATACGATTCTGTCCTTATCTTTTCAAGCCAATGGCACAACCTGCATGCTCATGCCATAGCACACCTTCCATTCTCACACCACTAGTGGAATAGCCGCGATGGTGCCATTGCTTGCCACTCATTCCCACTCCAGTAGTGTTTAGCCTGCAGCACTGCCCCGCTTGCATGGACCAGGCCAGTTTCCACTTCACACTTCCATATGTAGTAATCTCGCCTGCCCTCACTTACTTTAGGCTCTGCTTGAATCTCTTCTGTAGTAGTATATAAGTCTGCCTGTACTATATCGGAGCCCCAATCAATTCTTCTTGGATCTTCCCTCACAAGGCACCTGCTTTACTAGAAGATTGGTCCACTAGTCCAATTTGCTTCACTTCGCTTCACTACTCATACGCCTCCTAGTGCCTTGCACCCGAGGTCATTTCAGCTATGGGATCACTTTTGATAGGCTGGTGATCTGAGCCAATGAGGGCATGGGAACTATGGTGGCTGTGCTCTCTGGCTAGTGGTCTGGGCTACACTGGTGGTGAGTGCAAGATCATGTATTTAGATGAAGTCAAGTGATCAGGGGATTAGATGACCATGAATATAGTCCAGTCACATGCCAGGGCTGTTCAGGGGCCTGTAGGAGTATAGCAGCAAGGGCTAGTGTGAGTGTAGGATTGGTGCTTGCTAGGCTAAGTATAGCAAAGTGTAGAGGCATTGAGGGATGTGATTGTAATAGCATTAGTATATTTGCACTCATCTTTGAAACAACCTTGGGCATTAAGTACCTTTGGTCATATAGTGGAAAAGGTAGTGAAGTGTAGACAAAGGTAATTGTCTCCTAGTATGCAGGTGCCCTGTGAGGGAAGACCCAAGAAGAATCAATTGGAGTTCCAATGAGTTACATGTGTGTTTATATACTACTGTTATGAATGTGATGTACTCAATGCTATACTTGGGCCCCACTATACTTTCTCCTTGACTCTGGCCCTTGTGCTCACTTGTTCACACTTCCTTGCACACTCCAGTAACCCCTACAATGCCCATATGATGCCCCATTAGTGCTAACACCCAGCTGCCTACACTACCCTATTAGGCTTTGCCCCTGTCTCAGCCCAGCCCCAACTCCCTGCACATAATGTTACAACCCTGCTTGCACCCCTTCCTTTTTTGCTCACTCATCCCCTCTTTTCCACTTATGGCTCCACCCCTATTCCAGCACCAGTATCCAATCCGGC
Source organism: Tylopilus aff. callainus (assembly GCA_038093995.1). Classification (NCBI taxonomy): domain Eukaryota; kingdom Fungi; phylum Basidiomycota; class Agaricomycetes; order Boletales; family Boletaceae; genus Tylopilus; species Tylopilus aff. callainus. The sequence continues at coordinate 9,451 of JBBPTI010000123.1, read as the reverse complement.
CCGCTTGCTAACAGCATTCACATGCCACACAATGGCTGTGCCAAGCTGTGTTTACCTTAGTAAGCAGTCTAGATGCCCTTGCGCAGCCCTATGATGTCATGATGGCACCATATCATGTCATACTAACACCATCTCGTGTCATCAGCACCCAGACTATGCAAGGCAGTGCAGTGACTCCCCATGACTCACTCCTAGCCAGTAGCATAAGACCTGCACTCCCACGTCTACCCTGAAGTCCACTGAAGATAGTAATAGTGTACAATCATGTACAAATACCTGTAACAGTATATAAGGCTAGCAATTCAGCCCCAAGATCCTCATTTGAGTTATCTTGGGTTTTCCTCTTAGTTCTCAGTTGATGCCTGGGCACCCACTAGCTCTAGTCACCCCTCCACTACTAGCTGTCACACAGCTCACTATGCAGCCCCACCTAAGGGTTGTTTCACATAATCCACAGTCCCATGATTACCTAATATATAATCTGTCAGCAATGCCTTGCAACACAGTCCTGCACCACATGGTCACATGACCCTGCACAATCCAGACCATCACACAGCCACATGACATGGCTCCAAGCCTAGATCCTGGCCTTGCCCCTCAGCCTACAGCATGGACTAGCCATAGCACTAATGCCCCCACATACAAGGATACATATAAATCCTGGATCCCTTTAACAGTGACACAGCATGCACAGCATACAGCTTAGCAGCCCATAAGTGAAACAACCTCAGGCACTAAGTACCTTTGGCTGCACAAAAGGGAATAGTAGTAGAAGGTAAGTGGTATTAATCAAACTCCTAGTAGAGTGGGTGCCTTGTGAGGGAAGATCCAAGAAGAATTAATTGAAGTTCTGATAAATTACATGGGAGTTTATATACTACTAGCTACCTAGATTGGAACTCTGTCTGAATAGCATAAGGGCCAGCCAGGTTACTAAGTATGGAAATGCAAGATGAAAACTGGCCTGGTTTGTGTAAGGGAGGCAGTACTGAGTGACTATTGCTATAGGTGTGGGATAGGATGGTGATAGATGGTGCAATAGCAGGAGTTCTGCAATTGAAGGGAAAAGAAAATAAGAGAATCATATGATATGCAGGGGAAATGCCATTGGCATGAGATCATAGTGCACAAGTATGGCAAGTGATGGCACCATCCACAGTTGCTATGTTGTCAGCTGCTTAGGTAAAGGGGCTTTGCGCTACCTTGGTCAGGTGCCCTTATGCTGTAAGCTGGCTATTGTGGCATGAGAGCAAGGGCAGATATTACTGAGTCATGTCATAGTGGCACAGGTACCTATGGCTAAAGAAGGGAGTGTAGAAAAGAGCATAGTGGGAATGTAGTGGTGAGGGAGCAAAGCATAACAATAAGGCACCACCATAACTTCCAGGACCTGTGGATATGTTCATGATGTGATACTAGATAACAGTATATGACCCTGACATTGCCTTCAGCTCCCTGCATGTCCTGGACCTGCCCTGCAGTCCCATATCACACCATAGTCATGACATTATGCATCATGATTACACAACTGCTCACCATCACACAGCCCTCATCCCTCAGGCCTATGGCAATACTCATGCACCAACTCTGCATGACTTGCACAGACTCATGACCAATAGCCATAAACCCTGGGTTATGAACTTGACCCTTTCAGCCACATAGCCATGCACTGCATCACACAGCCCTGCACTGTCAAGCACCACCCTAAGCATAGCTCCACTTACATGGACCAAGACACCCTTTGATCCACAGAGACCCACAGACTCTGCAGACCATATAAGGCAACAGAGCCTGCCCTTAATGGACCATATGTAGTAATAGTGTACAAATAGATACAAACCCTGTAACAGTATATAAACCCCTGCTGCTATCCCTCAAGTCCTTAGTCTATCATTGATGGATAGTGGCACATAGTCCACTAGCTCTACCCACAATGGCATCACACAACTAAGGGTCTTGAAGGCTATCAATGGGCTACTGTATAAATACCCATTGCCTTCCCTGCTCTAGACCAGTCTGACTACAGACTCCCCTCAATGATGACTACCAACTCTCACCTTTCACTGCTGGCATTCACCACTACTAGCCCTAGGCTTGACAGCTCAGGCTCAATGTTACACTCATGGCTATGCTATATACCATTCCTTTCCTACACTCCCTTATACAGGCATTTGTACCCACGCCACTACACCACAACTCAGTAGCACCCAAGTCTCTTCCTTACACCAGCTATTGGGTATCTGCAGCATTCCAGGCACTGGACCATGGTAGAGTAAAAACCTGATTACCTGGATACTCATGCCACCTGCAGCTATTCACAATCTGCAGCAGGGATCACACCATATCACGCCTTCAACAGCTCCCCACTTGGCCAGCCAATAGCACTAAGAGCATATATCATATGATTTCTGATTATCATTTATACACCAATGGCACAACCTGCACACTCACACCATAGCACACCATTCTTTTCCACTCCAGTAGTGTTATCCCCTCAGCATAGCCCCTCTCACATGGACCAGGCCAGTTTCCATCTTGCACTCCCTTATTTAGTACTTGTGCTCACCCTTAACCAGTTTAGGCTCCACTTGAATCCCAGTTGTAGTAGTATATAAACCCACCTGTATTATATCAGAGCCCTAATCAATTCTTCTTGGGTCTTCCCTCACAAGGCACCCATTTTACAAGAAGATTGGTCCACTATTCTGTTTCACTTCACTTCACTAGCCTCAGCTACTACACACCTCCTAGTGCCTTGCACCTGAGGTTGTTTCATTAAGAATTGATTCCTCTTTTCACTGCTGTCGCTCTTCAACCACCCCAAAGGCCCCACCATCATCACATCATCAGTGAGCATAGCAGTACCAGTGTCCCCTTATTGATGTCAAAGGACACTAGTGAACACTACACATGCCCAGTCGGCCCCTGCTGTTGTAGTTGGCAGCTCAACAGGTGGACAGCATCTAGTAGTCACCCCTTGCCCAATTTATCCCATCAATCTTGACCTTCTCACCATCATTACTTTCCGTCTTGAAGCTGACACTGCTGCTGCTGCTGAGAGAGAGCAGCAAGAGTTGTGGGAAGAGATTGACCAGCTGATTGCAGAGTGCACCACAAGGAACAGGGCAGCAGATATGCCCAATCTTGTCTATCTCCCATTCCCAGTTGCTGACATCAACCTGAATGACCTCATCATTCCAACCCCACCAGCCCCATCTCCATCCACCCTTTGCCAGCTTATTGCTGAAGCTGAAGAACAAACCCACCTTTACACTGAGTACACTGCTCGCATCAAGGCCCTGCTCATTGCTCCCCTTCCCCCTTTCCCAAACTACCATATCTGCTGTAGGCTGGATCACCTTCACCACCCTTTCCATTTTCTGCCATACCACTCACACCCGAGACAGTCCAGGATATCTGGTACCATACTGGTGCACTCTCTCAACAAGCCTGGCTGTCTATGCCCAAGAAACCTTTTCCAGTGGCCCAGCAAGTTTTTTTAATTCTTCTTTTTGTACTTATTAGTCTTTGCATTCCACCTTTTTTAGTTTTAGCCTTCTTCTCCAAGGATGTTCCCACTTTTCTTTTGGTATTTCCTTTTAGTGTCTTGTTTTATTTCTTTCTTGTTACTCTTATTCTGCATCTATTGCCTTCTCACCCACACTCAGTTTGATTGAAACCTCTTTCTCCTTTCCATACAGTTACCCTCAGGAGAGTACTCCCTCATCATCGCTACCCCTACCATGGCATGAGGCTGTAATTTCCAATATGAGAATGCATCCACCAACTGGGCTAAGTCAGCAGACCAGGATTGGTAGTCACTTATTACACTTAAATTGAACTAAAGTTCCTGGCTCCAGCTATAGGGAAAATACTTAGCAGGCCAAGAGAATGCCCTACACATCCTAAAGGAAGAGTAATCAGGATCCTGAACAGGCCAAGACCTGGAGACTATCGAGATCAGAAAACTGTAGTCTGCTCAAGACCTCTAGTGCCCTTGCCATTTGAAAGGTCTAGCCGCAGCTGGTATAAGAAACACAAACCACCTGCCATAAAGAAAGAAGTCCACTTCCAGTATGTTGCAGGTACTCCTCAATACCATCGCTGACCCCACTATTCCTCTACCAGACAAACTCACTGCCATTGTGGCCAAGTTCACCACCATCACCACACAGAATATTCAACTCATACAATCCTTACATGCATCCAACAATGAGATCATCCATCTCAAGCAACTCATAATGACTGGCCAGACCATGGTAGCCACCCTCCAGGGCCAGATAGCAGCCACTGGACCCCCAGGTACTTCAAAGAAAGTTGAGCTGTTCACTGATCTGGGCAAATATGATGGATCTATAGCCAAATTCAAAGAATGGTGGGCCAAGATGAAAGCATGGCTCCAAATCAATGCCCATATCACCCCTGCTGGGAGCTATGAAGCAGTTGTGGCAGTCTTTTCCTGCCTCAAAGGACCCAAAGCTGGCCCCTTCGTGCAGACTCACCTCACTCAGGGAAACACTTACTTATGGATAGACTGCACAGCCAAGATCAAAGGCCTTTTTAGGGCCACCAATCAAAAGAATTGGGCTTGCAAGCAGTTGGAAGAATTCAAGCAGCAAGAAATGTGAACGGACGACTACCTAGTCTGATGGGAAGCCCTGTACCAACAGGCACAGATCAATGATATGTATGCCATATGGCTTTTGGAACAGAACACAGCCCAGCATATTATACTGCAGATATTTAAAGAAGGAAAAAGGTAAGACAAACCAGCACTCTATTTGGACCATATTAGGAAGACCAGATGCATGATGGAAGCACTCAGCTTCATAAGGGGGTACAAAAGGAAGGCCCCTGCAAGGATTAGCAGTCAAGGGTTAGCACAGGAGAACCTTGAAGAAGACATGTACACCCTCCCCAGCTGCAATGCCTGAGCAAGATGCTTCAACTGCAAGAAAACAGGCCATTGAATTAAGGATTGCTGAAAGCCCAAGATAAACCAATGCCCAGCCTGTAAGTTTGTTCATGGTAGGCACAGCACTTACTGCTCCAAGAGAAAGACACTGTGGAGAATTCCACTCACAAAAGATGAAGAATTCACAACCAGAGAACCCCTAGTGCGTATCGCAGAATTAGCCAAAGAAATCAAGAAAAGGAACAACCCAGAAAGGGGGTTGGATTTTCTGATCAAAATAGCCCAAGACAAGGGAAAAGGCAGGGCCTGAAGAACGCGTCGGGTGTTCAACAGGCTGGTAAAGTTTCCAAGCATGCCCCCATTACTCATGTAATCATGTCTAAAGACTGAGAATGGTGTATTTCCCTTAGATTGCCTGGTCTAGAGGAGTCCACTCCATGACTTGGTGGCAACTGTGAACCAAATGCTGTGCTTAATTCCTCTAACAAGTATGTTTTCCCTTATGTGCACAAAGAAAACCCAACTCCCCCACAGATTCAAATACTCAGACAAAAGAAGAAAGAGATATTGATGTCCATACAGATAAAGACCAAAACTGGTGACTTCCTCCCAGCCTCCACCCTATTGGATAGTGGGGCCCAGACTTTGTTCATTCACTGAGAGTTTGTTTGGCAGAATTACATACCAACTGAAGAGCTGCCCCAACCAATATTCATATACAATGCTGACAGAACCCCCAATAAAGCTGGCCTGGTTACACATGCAGCCACCATCCTACTAGAATATCAGGGCCATGTGGAAAAGACCCGTGTCAAGGTAACAGATCTAGGAAGCAAGTATTTGATTCTAGGCTATATATGGTTGAAAAAGTACAACTCCCAAGTTGATTGGAAGACCAAGGCAGTAACCCTCCCAGATTGTCTGGAGTTATGTAACTACTCTGGAGTATCACAGGTTGTTCACAGAGCCAAAGAACAGGAACTCTGGGTCGCCAAGAAGCAATGGTACATCAGACAAAAGCAAGAAGGAAAAGCTCCATGGAAGTTAGTACCCCTGGTGTACCACTGCTACCTGAAGACCTTTGAGCAGAAAGAGTCAGAAAGGATGCCCATTAGGAAACCATGGGATCATGTCATTGAGCTAAAGGACTCGTTTACTCCACGAAAGGGCCGCAACATCCCCCTTAGTCCACAAGAGCAGAAAGAGATTGACAACTTCATTGATGAACAGCTGGCAAAAGGCTACATCTGCCCCTCCAAGTCTGAACAAACTTCTCCCATGTTCTTCATACTGAAAAAGGATGGAAGAAAGTGAATGGTCCAAGATTACCAGTACTTCAATGAACACATGGTGCGGAACAACTACCCATTCCCACTCATTGCACAGCTTGTAGATCATCTCCAAACCACCTGTCTCTTTACCAAAATGAATCTTCAATGGGGGTACAACAATGTCCAGATAAAGAAGGGAGATGAATGGAAGGCTGCTTTCACCTGTCACTAAGGTGCCTTCAAGCCCTTGGTAATGTTCTTTGGACTATGCAACTCTCCCACCACCTTTCAGACAATGATGAATGAAATCTTCATGAACATGTTAGAAAACATCATGGTGTACATTGAAAACCTCCTCATCTTCACCCCCACAGATGACAAGAGGGCACACAAGGGCATGGTAATGGAAGTTCTCTGCGGATTGGAACAAAATGACCTCTTTGTCAAGCCTGAGAAATGCACCTTCAGAGTCCAAGAATTGGAATTCCTTGGAATGATCATTAGGGTAAACAGGATAAGTATGGATCAGGGAAAAGTGGCTGCAATCAGAGAATTGCCAGTGCTGGTTAATGTTCAAGGAGTATGGGCCTTTCTAGGGATGGCCAACTTCTACTGGTGATTTATACAAGATTTTGCCCATATCACCTGGCCTCTACATGATCTCATGAAAAAGATGAGCCATTCTGTTGGACTGATGCCAGGCAGCATGCCTTCAAGCATCTGAAAGAGGCTTTTACCACTGCCCCAGTGCTCACTTATCCAGACAATGACCAGAAATACTGTCTGGAATGTGATGCCTCCTCCTATGTGACCAGAGGGGTCCTCTTAGTCAATAAAGATGAGAAATGGAACCCCATGGCCTATGCCTCCTATGCAATGATGCCAGAAGAGCAAAACTACCCTATCATGGACAAGGAGATACTAAGCATAATCCAAGGATTGGAAAACTGGAGACATTACCTAGAGGGTGCCACACAGGAATTTGAGATATGGAATGATCACCAGAATCTAATGTGGTTCATGACATGGCAGAACCTCAACTGGAGACAAGCCCGTTGGGCCCAGTATCTCTCCCAATTCAATTTCAAGTGGTTTCATAAGCCTGGTTCGACCATGGGCAAGGCTGACGCCCTATTCCGGAGAGAGGATTTAGCAGTAGGAGACATGGAGGACAACCATGATGTGGTGGTGATCCCACTGGAACAGATCCAGGTATGCCAGACCAAGGGGAAAGCTAGAGAGGAAGACGAACCTGAGGCAACAACAACAGCACCAACCATCCTTCATTACTCCGAAGACCACCTCACCAATCAAATCTTGCATGAGACAATCAAGCTGCCTCACCCAGTGCAGAAGTGCTTGAAAGGACAAGGATATCACATTGAGGATGGGTGTTAAATGAAGAAAGAAAAGGTGTATGTGCTCCTGGCATGTCAGCCAGAGGTTCTTTGCCTACATCATGATGCCCCCATGGCCAGACACCCTGGAGTAGCCCGAACTATTGAACTCCTGTGCCACCACTACGACTGGGCCTCACTGACCCAGGATGCTATGGACTATGTAAAAAGATATCCCAGGTGTGCCCAAACCAAACCCTCCAATAAGCTCCTGGCCAGTCGTCTACAGCCTCTTTTCATTCCCACCAGCCCTTGGCAAGATATCTCCATCAACTTCATCACTGGGCTCCCACTCTCCAACTTCTACACAGCCATCCTAACTGTGGTCGACTACTTCTCTAAGGCTGTGGAACTCATCCCATGTGACTCTACCTGCACCTCCCTCAATCTCATGTCCATCTACCTCCATTACATCTGGAAGTATCATGGGCTCCCGAAAACCATTATGTCTGATCATGGGCCCCAGTTCACATCCCACCTCATGACAGATCTGTGCTGGCAGCTACAGATCAAGCAGCGCCTCTCCACCACTTACCATCCACAGACCAATGGGCAGACTGAGCAGATGAATAGGGAAGTAGGTCAGTACCTCTGGACCTACTGCATTGACCACCCAGACTTGTGGAGCAACTGGCTGCCACTTGCCCAGTTCACTATCAACTCCCATGTGTCTTCAGCCTCCAGCAAAACTCCATTCCAACTCACACACACCTATGCCCCAGTTCTCAGAATCAAACCCACCATCACTTTATCCCCTATCACCAATAACCTTGCTAACCAATATGCAGATCATCTTGCCAAGACCTGTGAACATCTCCGGGCCTTGCAAGATACCATGGAGCAAGCATCAGCCAGTAAGCATTCTCTGGCCCCCTCCTACTCCGTTGGGGATAAGGTTTGGCTTTCCATGGAGCATCTCTTGATTCCCAGTTCCCCCAAGCTCATTGACCAATAGATCAGCCCTTTTCCAGTTATAGGGCTTGTTGGTCCTAATGCCATTCAACTCAACCTTCCCCCTTCCTACTATATTCACCCCATCCTCAATGTCTCTCAGGTGAAACCATTCATCATCCCACTCCCCAGTCAGCAACCTCCTCTCCCCAATCCCTCTTCCCTGGCTGCTGACCCCACTATCCCTGAATATGAGGTCAAATACATCATTGACTCCTGGCTTTCCAGCTGGGGCCTCCAGTACCTTGTCCACTGGAAGAGGTATGATATTTCTGAACGCACTTGGGAACCCCACTCTCACCTTGCTAACTCCCCCAATGCTGTTGCCTTCTTCCACCATGCCCACCCCTCTGCCCCTCATCCTGTTGACCACTCTGCCATTTGCTCTATTTTCCACTCCACCCATCTGGAATCTGGGCCTTGAGGAGGGGGTTGTGTTACACTCACAGCTATGCTATGTACCATTCCTTTCCTACACTCCCTTATATAGGCATTCATACCCATGCCACTGTACCACAACTCAGTAGCATCCAAGTCTCTTTCCCACACTGGCTATTGGGTATCTGCAGCATTCTGGGCACTGGACCATGGTAGAGTAAAGACCTGATTACCCAGATACTCACACCACCTGCAGCTATTCACAATCCACAGCAGGGATCACACCATATCACGCCTTCAATGGCTCCCCACTTGGCCAGCCAATAGTGCTAAGAGTGCATATCATATGATTCCTGATTATTGAAACGACCTCGGGCACAAAGGCAAGGAGGCGTCGAGTGGAACGAGCAAGACGATGACCCGGGTGCTGGGCACAAGGGGTCGAGTAGCGAAGTGAAGCGAAACGGAAAGGTGGATCAAACTTCTTATGAAGCGGGTGCCTTGTGAGGGAAGACCCAAGAAGAATTGATTGGGGCTCC
>JBBPTI010000122.1:0-22723 GCA_038093995.1 Tylopilus aff. callainus | reverse complement strand
CTTGAGCGAGGTAGAGGGATATTATCGAAGTGTTGGGGATGTATAGGGTCTTCTGAGCAGTGGTGGCTCGTCCTCTCGTTATTTGTCTGTTACATGCCCGTACAGGTTGATCATCCGTGACCTCTGCTCTTGCGCTGAGCGTCCGCTTCAAACTGGGTAATGGTGGTGGTCGTTCCTTTTTGTGTACTTCGAGAAGGAACAGAGGTTGATACAACTGCTTCCACTTTGGCTTCGAGTAAGACAATTACTGAGTGGTCAAGGCAAGTGAAGCTGTCGCAGAAGTGACAAGCCACACCAAGCAAATACTCTACTGTCAACTTCAAAGAGTGTCTGCTAGCCCCGAAATCTGGGTCACATATCCACCCTCCTTCATACCCAATGAGTGGGTTAGCCATGGACCTGTTACTTCTTGTTGTCAGTTGGACACATGTTTTTCTTGCGCCGTATACCAAGGTCGAGGAATCTTTCAACCTCCACTCCGCTCACGATGTTCTTATGCATGGCCTGGGTTCCGAGGGTCTACACAACGTGAGTCTCCGCAACCCTGAGACCTATGTGCGATTCACAGTCGATGTATGATCTCCCGAATGCGGTGTTTCATGATTTCAAGTACGATCATAATGTCTTTCCTGGCGCCATTCCTCGTACATTTGCAGGAAGTCTCTTGCTTTCATGGGCTGCTATACCATTTATACATGCGGGTATCGCCCTTGGTGTGATCAAATCCAAGTTTGACTTGCAGCTTGTCTGTACGTCTTCCTGATGTTTCACTCTCATTCCCAACTTGTTGCCTGTGCTGAATACCATCTAGTGCGACTCGTGCTTGCCTCTTCGAACGCTTTTGCACTCATCCTTATCCGTAGGGCAGTTGCCACACGTTTTGGGAGACAGACCAGCTGGTGGTATGCACTGTTGACGTGCTCGCAGTTCCATCTTCCGTTTTGGATGGGCCGAACACTTCCAAACATGTTTGCATTAATGCCTGGTGTGTCGTCTGATGTTAAATCGAATATCAAGACTGAGACATATCTTGTAGTGAACCTTGCGAGCTATGCGCTTTATAACCGTGCTCCAAAGTCTACGCAGGCTTCGAAAGGATGCATAAATATTGCTGTCGGCCTGCTGACTTTTACAGCTGTTGTTTTCCGTTCAGAGGTAGCCCTTCTTCTCGCTCCGCTCGCGCTCCAGCTTCTTGTTCAAGGACACACTACCTTCCTTGATCTCGTCAAAGTCGGTCTATTGGTAGGACTGACGTCTATAGGTCAGTAGTAGGTGGTCGCAGTTATGAGAGATCGCTAACCGCTGCATATCACCTCACTTAGCAATCACTATCGCTGTTGATTCGTATTTCTGGAATCAATGGTTATTATGGCCGGAACTTTACGGTCTGTACTTTAATGTCTACCTAGGCAAAAGCGCTGACTGGGGTGTAAGTTCCTGACTGAAGGTATTGCTATCTTGTCTGACCCTGGTCCTCTGTCATTCAGACATCTCCCGCACATACGTACTTCACTACGTATCTTCCCAAGCTTCTCCTTGGCGCTACGCCAATGGCAATCCTAGGCGCCGTACTCGATCACCGGATTCGGTCTATGCTTGTTGCTCCGTTCATATTCGTGTCTGTGCTAAGCGCACTAGGACACAAGGAGTGGCGATTTATCGTATACGTGGTGCCAATTATCAACGTTGCGGCCGCACGAGGCGCTCGATGGATGTTAGTCCACTACATCTTCTCCTCTTTAGCCCCTCCTTATCATGTTGACTGACGGGCTTGGTAAAGGACATCGCGTAAGGGGGGCTTCTCAGTCAAGTATCTTACCTTCCTCGGCACGCTCTTCTTGATATCTTTTAATTTTGCCGTGACGTCCGCTTTTACACAAGCCTCGATGAGAAACTATCCTGGCGGAGTGGCGCTTGCCGCATTCAATCGACTGCATTCGGGGCAACAGAACGGTAAGCGACAGCTCTCCTCCCGTCATCTCCTAATACTCATTCTCACAGCAGTTCATGTGCACATATCCAACCTCGCAGCCCAAACTGGTGCATCATTGTTCCTCCACGAACATGCCCCTCCCTTCTTAACAGCGTTTGAGCCGTCCCAGCGCGATGCGTCTGTGGCTTCTTGGATGTACAACAAAACGGAGTCATTGACTCCAGGGATGATCTCGTCTTCCTCTTTTACGCACCTGATCTCAGAGTCTCCTGAGACAGCTGGCGAGGAATGGACGGTCGTTGATGCTATACCAGCATTCAAGCGGTGGAAGCTGAACCGTATTGTGTTGGGCAAGCTGAAAACGGGGAGGGTGTGGGAGATATCCCTCGATGAGTGGGCTCGGGCCCTAGAGATGGAGATGAACGACCAACTTTGGATTCTGGAGAGATCTCGGGATACTATGCCAACATAGTTTAGAGTTTATTTTTCATTCGCTCCAAGAGCGGAGCATCGAGTGTGCCACATAACGTTTTGGACGAATGTTTGGTGTCCTTTGAGAATTCTGGCTGGTTGGCAAATAAGGAAATCACCTGATGTTCTATACAGGTGTTCATCAGCACCTCAACGACATATGCTTCATGGCAGTGCCAACATTCACAGGCTATCAAACCCTCCCTTGGACGATAACCCGGTAGATGGTCCGCTGCGTGCACAAGTCCAAGGTACTAGACCCATTGGTAACACGCTTGAGCTGCTAGTTAGTACTGATAGCATATTCTAGTTGCAACTATAACTGCCTTCGTTCCGTCTACGCGCAACCACATATATCCTAACGCCGTCCGCTTATCCAAGTCTCCCACTCATCTATAAAGTTGCGAAATTTAGCCGAGACGAAAGGCGGTTCGGCGGCTCTTTTCGCATCTGAGCAAGCCCCCTCATTTGTTGGTGACTCGGTGAGCATCCAGGAGATCCTAATGGGTGTCTTACGGATGCACTTGTACGCTGGTGAAAGCGACGAACAGCCAGCGGAGTCCCCGCATGTCACCCACCGCATCCGAAAACCTAACCGAGTCGAGGGCCCATTCGGGAGCACTAAGTTGAATCTTAAGTTATGCTGTGAGCTACTTTTTGGGACTTACGTGCTCACCAGCTAAAGAGAGGACTCGCGTAGTTGAATTGCTGTTTCATCTCTGCCACTTGACACTGCAGCTGTGACCAATCTTAAGTAACAGAGCTCATGAGCCCGCCATGGAATCCAATAGATCAGCCACTCTTCGCTCCCCCTGTCCGTCAGTGGACTATAGTGTGAACATACGTGTTAAGTGCAACTCTTCACACTGATGCAGTTAGACTGAACACTTGTCACAAAAGACGACGGCTGCGATGTCAAATCCATTTGTTTACTTGTTCCGGATAAAGCTTGTTATTTTGGTCTCCTTCCCCGCCAGCGGCGGCTTCGTCCGCGGGTGGCACACACTGTGAATACGGCTCTCAGGGACGTCACGGTGAGTAAGCCGTTCTGTAAGGCACGGTATCTGTATGTTTAGACGCCTGTGACTTAATTGAAACGGCAACCGTTTGATCGAGTTGCTTTCCAGGTGGCACTTCCCAGAGCGGTGGGCGCATGGGGGTGCACCAGCTTGGACGAGCCCACCATCATCCCCCGTTGGTTTAGCTGCTACGGCGGCGAAAAAGTTGGTGACCGCTGGACGATAAAGACGTCTACCACGGCATGATTAGTGCCTGTACCACCCTCCTCGCTACCGGCATGGGCCCTGATAGCTCGTCCCTTGCGCTGTTCTCCTTCCTGGCTATCGGGATAGCAGTCGGACGCTACGCGTGGAGGAGATCCCTCAGGCCTCACTTCCCACCGGGTCCACCCGGGTTGCCCATTCTGGGTAACGTTTTAGATATCCCTGCTACTGAACCATGGAGGGCGTATAAGTGTCTTGGAGAGAAGTACGGTGAGTGCGGCAGATCATCGTGTTGTATTTACATCTGCTGATGTGCTTCTCAGGAGATCTGGTACATCTCCGCGTGCTGACCCAAGACCTGATCATCTTGAATTCTTACGAAGCTATCAGGGATCTACTCGAGCATCGCTCTCACAACTATTCCGACAGACCCCACCTTCCCGCGAATGACATGTGAGTCGTTCGCGACTTTCATTGATCATGTTCCCATGAGTGTACTAAAGGGTGGACTTCAATTGGGGAACTGGGTTCCTGCCCTACGGCGACGAGTGGAGAGTACATAGAAGGATCTTTCAGCAGGCATTTAGGCCTGAAATCATGCCCTTATATCAAGCAATGCAGTTGATGAAAACGCGGGAACTACTCAAGAATATGTACGATAGTCCTACCGAATTCGAGCGACACTTCAGATCGTGTGTACCTGACATTATCGAGCTTCAGAGGATTAAGTGTATCTATAGGTATTCCACTGCAATCTCCATGGCTGCCACCTACGACTACCACCCGGTGCCCCGAGACGATCCGATGGTCAATAACCTCAAAGTACTTGCCGGAGTTGCTATCTCCCTTCTGGGACCCGTGCAATCTACTGTCTTTGCAGCATTCCCTTTTTGTAAGTTGCAACATGGATCCGAGAAGACATGGCAATGCTTATCTAGTGCTCTAAAGTGATGTACCTACCTTCGTGGTTCCCAGGAGCGACCTGGCAGCGTACCGCGGAGGCCGGTCGGAAAATCGTTGACTGGTGGCTTACGACTCCCATCCAGCATGTGAAAGATAAGATGGTGGGCTCTATCGATTACAAAAAGCCTTCTTTTCTGTAACGCCTACATGCAGGCGCAAGGCCCGATCGCACCTTGTCTAGTAGGAGAGGCACTATCCCGCGTAGACGAGAAACAGGCTGACACTAGTAACGCCATTCGACTGATCAAAGGAGCTGCCGCATCATCCTTACTCGGTAAGCAGTACACTCACACAGGTTTAAGTGACAGGCTGATGCTGTTCACCAGGCGCATCGGACACGGTAAGCCTACTCGCTCAATAACTAAACGCCAACCAACGAGGATGATAGACAGATTCAGTGCTCAAAGTCCTCGTACTTGCAATGATATTGCATCCGGACGTGCAGCGACGTGCACAAGATGAAATTCAAGCGGTCGTAGGGTCCGAAAGGCTTCCAGACTTTGGTGATAGGCCGAACCTGCCTTATATCGAGGCTGTTGTGAGAGAAACTCTACGATGGCATCCACCACTTCCCTTTGGTACGTGGTTTATCTACGAGATGTAAGTTGTTTAGACTGATCTCATTAATAGCGATTGTCCGTAGCGTCGTGAAGGACGACATCTATCGAGGATACAGCTTCCAGAAGGGTAGGTTTAGACGCTTTCCCGCGCATGCCACTTATCAACCGAAACGTAACAGGCGTCACAATCATTCCTAACCTCTGGCAAGTATGCATTCCTTGTCGTTTCTTCCCGACTTGACAAAACGCAGGGCTGTCGCGCACGATGAAGCAAGATATCCCGATCCTTTCACTTTTAATCCCGGCCGATTCTTTGATGATGAAGGAAATTTAAATGATGACACAGTATCGTATGCCTTTGGCTTCGGAAGACGAGTCTGTGCGTCTGTTCCTATAGATCACTATTTAAGACTCTCGTAACGATTTTCTTGAAAGGCGTTGGGCGGGCCCTTGCAGACACTTCCGTCTGGTCTGCAATAGTTAGCTTGCTTGCCGTATTTTCGTTCCAGGC
The DNA here is from genome assembly GCA_038093995.1 of Tylopilus aff. callainus. NCBI lineage: Eukaryota > Fungi > Basidiomycota > Agaricomycetes > Boletales > Boletaceae > Tylopilus > Tylopilus aff. callainus. Next base: position 17,062 of record JBBPTI010000122.1, on the reverse strand, counting down.
ACCTCTTGATGGGACGGGGAGACCTGTCAAGATCGTGCCACGGTTTACGAGCGGATTTACATCGTGAGCATCTTACCACGGTCTTTCGACGTGGTCACGACTATTGACACGCACTGGGAAGACACCCAGAGCCCTTTCCTGCCCAGATTACTGTGCGACCGGACGCACAGAAACTCACCAATGGGGGCTGACACAACCTGAATGAACGACTGACAAACGACTGTCTCAACCAACTTACGACATGCTTTTACGATCCCTATGACTCCATTCCATCCATCGGTCAGAATAACGTCACCGAGATTGTAGCAGAAGGTGTATATCAGCGACCATGTAGCGTACGCGACACCATCGAGAACGTGGGGCCACTCAGCAGTGAGTGACGACCCAATGAAGTAGTTTCGGATTCGTCTCGTTTCATTTTGGGCCGTAAGGTCGCGCTTCCGACGACTCTCGGATGGAAAGTCCTGCCAGACAGATCGACGTGCGCGCTGATCTGAAAAGGTATTCTTTCATCATGTAACCAGAAGCGTTCGGACTGTGAGACGAGGGCTTTGTGAGTCGGATCTTGCTGCGTTGCTCAGAAGACACATCATACATGCAGCGGCGCGTTTTCCTCTGACCAGTACTACGAAACCCAAATTAGCAAGATCGTCGGTGGCAATGCTGTTATACATACCCTGTCGTCAGACCACAGCTTGGTCGTTCGAGGACGATATACTACCAACCCGATTTGGTGGTACTCACGAACACCTAGTACATCGTAGGGCCGTCAACAAATCAGTACGATACCTTCAACGCAGTACACATCGTGACGAACTCGTCTCCATGATCATGTAGTCCAGGAACTCAGCAATCAAATTCCGAAATAGATGAGCGCGAACACAAATATAAATTACCGCCGAAACTCATCCAAGTAGACGCTCCCCGTGGTCATGGCCACTCCCATGCACCTTCATTCGCCTCCAACAAGATCCTGCGACGTCCTTGACGCCCTGTACGATCTGCGCAAACACCCGGTTCCTCGTGCGCCAAATGACATGTTCCTTGATGTCGACACGGTCCGGCCGGACACGGTGCTCATTGTCGATAACGACAGAGAGGGCGATGATGGTCGTGACGATCGCAGCGAGTGCTGTCGATGCCGAAATCATAAACATGATGACCATTTGCAACTTGGCTGCCTGCTCGACGGAGGAGCCTCCAAGGATGGCACCGGTCATCATACCGGGTATCGAAATGATACCGATGACACTATACACACATGTGCATAGATACAGGGCCAGGTCAAGCACAGACGGAGTAAGCGCCAAAAGGGGGCTAGCAACCTGAGAAGGACAGACCTCATCGAATTGATGGTGGGAGTGAGTGCCAGGCGGAGTGCATCACGGGCAATCGGTAAGCATGCTTCGAATCGGGAAGCACCAAACGCAAGATAAGTTTCGACTTTGTCTCTGTTGTCGCTGATGGAGGTGTTCATCAGATGTGGTGCGGGAAGAGGTGCATGGGACACACACTGGATCTCTTTCAGGACGTAGGCGACGGCCACTACGACACCGGAGACGGTGTTCCCGCACAGCATTCCCATTATGGGAACTGCATCCAGGCGACGTCAACCCAATCCACTGAGGGCATGAGGCGATGGACGTACTGTACTGTTCTGGCGTCCAGAATGGGTCTACGCCCATTGCGAAGCGGGCGCCGATGATAGAGACGGGTATAGTCGAGCCAAGCATCGACATGAGGACGGATGGGAACTGTACGAGACGTTGGTCAATATCATCACCAGGTAGCACAGGCGCTAGATATCACATGCCATGTTATTGTAGCGTTTTTTCGATTTGTTGGTGACTGTAGAGTATCAGCGTGCGATTACAGACGTAGCCCACACAATGAAGGCGCACCAGCCTCGAATGTGCCCAGAAGGTTCAAGGCAACTATCGTGCGTTATTGGGTATATGGGTGTAAGTACTACATCGGGAGCTGGGGGAACACACATGCGATGGCTCCGACGGCCCACGGATTATTGGTTTCAAAGACCTTTTGCAAGATTAGACCCATAATGGCGAGTTGCACGATGCAGCGGAATGCCGACGTGACGAGTGAGCTGCCGACGTCGAGGTGAAGAACGGAGGAGACGACGGCATTGAAGAGGATAAAGGCAAGGCCGAGGCCAACGTTGGCCCAGGTCAAATTGGTTGTTGGTGGTGCATCCATAACTTGATGCAGGGCCACCAAGTAGTCTGGTTGAGAGGGGAAAATGGACATCAACTATACTCAGATTTAAGTTTCGGCCGCGAGCACAGCAAGTCCAACAGGTTACTGTGGTCAAGCAAAGTTTGTTTTGCATTCCTTGTTTTCTACCACCGCCAGCATTGATGAGTTTACCATAGTCAAAGGAGAATTCATTTCTCAAAAGCCAGGGTCAAGGTCAGTCTCTACTCATGAAATCTGCAAGAGTCGCAGCCCAATCGGCTCTCTTCCACCTGTTCGCACTGGCCCGCAGGTCATCTGGAAACCATTCCGCAAGGTTTCCCTCGCGCTCCCTTCCCATAACCATCTCCGCGAGCGCCTTGCCACTCATCCATGCCTGCACCATCCCTTCTCCAGTATACCCGGCTGCAATCCATTCCCCAGGTGACGTAGGAATGACTACTTCGTCCTTGGGCTGTGAACCCTTGTCCGAGGGGACTGGGCGCCCGGATATCGAGGGTGACAAACGACCGACCCAAGGAAGCAGATCCGCGGACAAGCCTATGATACCACTCCAGGTCGCCTTGACCCGCCCCTGGGACCACACGACACTTGTTTCTTCCTCGCATGGCTGCCCTTCGCGACCCCAGTTGTCCTCTCCAAAGTATTTGGGTAGTGTACCTCCAAGATGTGCGCAGGTACGCTTGCTGCAAGTACTATCGTCCGTGTTCCCAGCTGCTTCATATCCTTCATGGTCATCTTGCAGGAATCCCCCTCCAAGCATGAATTCGTGTTCGCCGTTTGGTAGCTGCGTGAGATAATCGTAGCTAACAGGTATTTCGTAAAAGACAAACGACCTTTGGAGTGTTTCCGCAGAAATGGACTGTCCTGGGCGCTGTGCGGTCATGTTCCCCCGGAAAGGGATGATCTTGCCCCTCATAGGCGTCAACAGCTGCGACGACCAACCATTCGTTGCATGGATCACATGAGGCGTCTTGACGAGCCCCTTTGGTGTGACGATGGTGTATAGTGAATCCGACTTTGAAGGTCCTGTAATCGAGATGCACGGTGTATTGGTACACAGGAGGAAGCTATGGTCATGTCATAATGGGGCCCTGCCAAGGTAGGATTTGAAAGGCCCACTTGTCTGGGTATCGTCCTAACAGATTTGAAAGGATACCTGTCACAAAGTTGTATGGATGTATTGCACCACCGCCAGACGCAATGCATCCGACGACGTCTGGCGCGAGATTATACTTCTGCGTGCTGTTTCGTCAGACGCCCATTGGCAAACCAATTGAATCATACTTGTGTCGCTTCTCGAGACTCGTACACTCGATGATGGGACGCTTCTGAAGGAAAGGTTTTTCCATAAGCTTGCACCTGAGCTACTGCTTTTGCGAACAGATCCGGATTGAAGTATGCATCAACTGTTTCAACCTGACGCCATTGGGATTTTTCTAGGACGCCTTCCTCCTCTGCGACACGCCTCAATTCATGGAGATGAGCTAGACGAAATTTGATTATCTTGTGTGCTGCGGGATCGCCACGTTTTTTCCGCAACATTACAAAGTCCTGGTAAGGAGCTGAGGTGATATGACCACCATTCCTATAGCGTGGTTCTGCTCAAACGACTGCCCACGACGGCGGTCATGACATGGACATACCTCCCTGTTGCACCAGAACATACGTCCCTCGCTTCAAGCATGAGCAGCACTGGAAGTTGTTTTCCCTCTGCTCGAGTTCGATCTAGCAAGGTCCTTGTAACGGCAGTACCTGTGATGCCGGACCCAATGACGACGATATCAACATGTTGTGGCAAGTCGGAGCAGTGGTGTGCGATAGAGGATGGTGGGTGCATCCAGAACGAACGGGTGGGGTTGTCTACTGGAAGACCTGGTTCTGCGTCAATGCGTTTTTCCAGCGATTGGAACGTGCGCATGTTTTCGAGAAGGCCGTTGAATGCATAACAAGTGGTCGAAATTGCGTTGCCCATGACACGCAGACGAGAGCTTGTTCAAAGTGTTCAAGCGACTGTTTATATGGTTTGCTTGAAACCTGTCAACCTGTAGCCGGAACGGACGTCGAAAAACTGTCAACGGTGACACTCGAAACTAGAACCGACTCGAGTTCAAGGCTTGGATGTGTGAGACACGACTGATCTATTCCTCCTCCTCCTCCCTTTCCAAGCTACCCCGCATGGGTCGACACGTGATTGCTTGCCCTGCGTCGTCTGCACCGTCGTCGCCATCGCTGCCATTCACCCCGCCCGACTCGACGCACACCCGCTCAATACACCGACAGTGGACGCTCGAGAGTCTGCCCAACTTGTTACTTGCACGAGTGCACGACAAGAATCTTACTGTTCCCTGCGTTGCAAGACGATGACACTCGCGACCATGGTCGATCACCAAGTCAATCAGGCAGAACTCGGACGTTGTAGTAACGACCAATCGATGGTCTCACCGATCTCGTCTTTCTCCTCCAAACCATGTTCCACCCACGCAGAATCCCTTCCTACTCAGACTACCCTGACGAAGACGACCACTACTACTACCCCCGGCCCCCTCCCCAGCAGGGCCCTGGCCCCAGACGCCGTCTCCCTCAAGACCCAGGCTATCCCCACCTTTACCCCCGACATCGTGACGATCGCGATGGGTGGACGACCCCGGGCCCTAGTCCTGACATCGCATCCCAACCTCCACGACGCCAGTCATCCACAACGACGAATAGCCCATCGGATTATGGCGTACCCCCACGCGTTCGCCGCGGGCGTAGCAGCTCTGCAACCAGGATTCAGACCCCTCGCAGCATGTCTACCTCACCTCGACGTCACGCAACACCCCTCCCTACTACTCCGTCTATCCCTCAACTCAGCCTCAGTGAACGAGAGACCTTGGCACGCCAACGTCTCCAGGCCACCTTTGAAGCGCATGTCTTCAACTCACTCCCAACCCACCTTCTCCGCGTTACGGACATGACGCTAGTCACACGTAACGAGATGTGGGAGACATTCAAGCCACGCATAGAGTCCCTCTCCGATTCTCATCTCGCAAAACTATTGCTCGAACAAGACGAAGAAGCCCGAAAGTTGGGCGTTTCAGTGGTAGATCCAGAGGTCCTCGGACCCTTTGTAAGTCTGATTTGGCCCCTACTCTGAGGAGTCTTGATTACGCGCGGTAAAGACAGAATACGTTCGGAACATGATCAGCTTCGCCATCTTTTCTCACCGGTGGGGAAATAGCGAACCCCTATTTCACGAACTACCTAGCAAGAGACATCAAGTCAGCAGAAGGTCTCCTCCAAGTGGACCAGGATATCAAAAACTCCTCAAATTTTGTGAGAAAGCCCGAGTAGATTATGGCTGCGAGTACGTTTGGTCAGACACGTGCTGCATCAATAAGGAGAGTGGCACAGAACTCGAAGAGGCCGTTTTATCGATGGGCATGTGGTACTCGGAGGCGGGTATATGCATCATTCATCTCGGAAATTCGTTGACGCTGGAAGACTTTATGGAAGAACCATGGTTCACGAGAGGGTGGACTTTACAAGAGCTTCTCCTTCCGCGAAAGATACGGTTTTATGGCAGGGACTGGTCACCGATCTGTCCTGTGACAGTGGGACGTCGGGGAGAGGAACGCGCTGGAAAAGATGTTCGTGATGAACAACGCGTCAACGATAAGGGCAATGAGTCCGTTATAGCTACCATCACCAAAGTGACTGGAATCCCGGAAGCCGACATACGAAACTTTGTCCCAGGATGCACGCGAGTATCCGAAAAGATGAGATGGGCATCGCAGCGCACTACATCCCGCATCGAGGACACGGCATACTCTCTTCTGGGGCTCTTCGATGTCACTATACCAATCACGTATGGTGATGGCGCCCGTGCGTTTTTCAAGCTCATGAGTACGATCGCCGAGGGATGTACCGAGCCAGATTTTTTCGCATGGGTAGGCAAACCCTCGCAATGGTCACTTACTCTACCTTCTTCCCCACAATGCTATGGACCGCAAGCCTTCCAAAGCGACCTCGCCACGCCATCGAGCGCGCTGGGTGACCCCACATATGAGCTCACCAAGCTCGGCCTTCGAATCCGTCTCGTCCTCATCCCCGCCTACTGTAAACCTTTGGAATCGACCAACGCCCTCAACACGCGGTTCCTGCTTACACCTACGCTCGCAGCGGCCCAGGAGCCAATCCAGATATACCTTCCCCTTGTCACTGCTGTCCAACGAGGGTATGGGTCACCACGGACGAGAAATGACCACGATCATGATCCGCGTGACGTCCAAGCCGGACGGGGATGCGAGTACGTGCTTGGGATTGTCGACTATGTCGCACGACCCGGACCACCTGGGTATGCCGCACTCCATGCTGGACGCGCGCATCTATGTTTGGTGCTCGAGCGGGAGTGGCGGGGAAGGGGTTGGGTGCGTGTGACAAAACCAGGTGCGGTGAGCGTGCGGTTTAGGGAGAGTGAGTTATTGCCAGTCGAGAGTGTGTGTTTAGTGCATCGGGCGTCGTGATTGGTGCGGCCGAGTCCAGGTAAGGTTGAAGCTGTTAGATGAACATCTTTGGAACTCGTCCATCTCAACTAGCCAGCCCTTGAGCGTTCCTTGAAGTTTCAGTGCCTTGGTTGTAATGTAGTAGATGAAGCTGGCCAAAAACCCATTTACATGCCTTGTCGTAACTTGTTACTGTCACGAATGAAATCATCCATTTCTCAACGGAACTCGATGTTGATCTACTGTATATCCTTCATTTCCGGGCATCACTCGCGCTGTATCACTATAGTCCTCCGTCCGCTTACGATTCGCTGAGCGACCACGTCCGCAGGATGACGACCGAGATCGAGACGAATGGATCATGTTCAAACATGACCGCCAACAAAGGCCATACGCTCAAAGGTACCAGAGAGCCAACGCGATCGCGAACAAGAGATGAAGACGGCGGTGAGCAGGACAGAGGACTAAAAGTAGATGATCGACACGGACATGTGCAACTTGCAGTTGGGATCTAAGAGCTGAAGTTGAGAGAAAGGGTTCGAATTGGCCGTGGGGCGTTCGCAATATCCGAATCTCTGTCTTGTAATGTATGTTGGCCGATTCTTTTCACTGCTGTAACGTTGCACTCCGTTTGATTAGGGTTAGGCTTGAAACGATGTTGTTGAACTCGGACAGGCTGACACCGGGGTCTCTGATCAGCTTACAGATGACACTGAAACAGTGATCGACCGCCTAGGAGCTGACAATGTAGCCGTTAACTTGACAGGTATCCATTCGTAGCGCTGACCCTCTGCTTCATCATAACTTGGCCTTGTCGTTATCCTTTTTCAAATCCACCGACCAAGGCGTCGCATCCACCAACACCATCCTCTTCAGTTTGACTTGCAATGTTTGCAACGCATTCTCTCCGAATGGTAAAAATAATGGTATCTTCTTGCTATCATTGACACTGACGACCAGATGATACAGCGCCTCCGCAAACTTGTTTGGGTCATTATCGGGCAAAGTCCGTCGGTAGGCCTCTCGTAGACCAGTGGTGGCAGAATCAGCGTAAACAGGGTGGGGTGCGTTTTCAAGTACACACAATTGTTCCACTGGGCTGCAAGAGAAGATCGGAAATCAGTTATATACGGTCCAGTGAGCCATTCCCGCAGCCTTGGCATCAGAAATAGGCAAGTAGCTTGGATGAATGTCAAGGTTAGATACCCAGGTGGGCAGATGTGTCGAACGTGCATACATCTAGCGAACATACAAACACGGCGTGCATGTTGGTTGTACTGTGATCGTACATGGAAGGCAGGCAAGCAGCGGCGCGTCGAAATATACGTTTAGGAGGTAAGAGCACACGATGGACGGGTAAGAAAACAGAGCAGTCAAGGTAGGGGAGGTGACGGAAAGACAACAATAGCAGACACAACACGGAAGACGAGATAGAGGAGAGGAAACAGTATGGAAAAAAACGGATGAACAAGATAAAGAAGAGCAAACGCACCCTCAGCTCAAATACTTTTCATTCAATGCGTGGACCTCCCTTGCCAAAAACGGCCAACTCAACGCCTTGCCTAATTCCTCCCTCAGCCGCCCTTCGTCTCCACCTGCCCGTTCCCTCGCCAACCTCACCTCCCATCCTAATAGGTTGTACAACAAACGCATGTTGGGTTGTATCAACACCGATAATCGGCGACTTCGCACGACCAAATACGCTTCGACGAGGCTCAACCCGAGGTACTGCATCACATACGCGATCGTCACCGTCGCACTCCGGGACACCCCGACGCGACAGTGCACCAGTACGCGGCCACCCGCGAGACGCGCTTTCTCGATCCAGGTGCAGATAGGATGGAGTTGAGGCTCAAGTGTATCAATGCCGTCATCGCAGACACCCTTGATATCGAGGACTTTGATCCGGCCCTCGCGTTCTTCAATCCAGAGGGAGCCCTGATTTCCAGGGCTCTGACCAGCGGGGGAGCAAGTGAGATTTGTAGGGCTGGAGGGGCTGGAAGAAGAGGTAGAAGTAGGCGTTTGGGGTGGGGGCACAAGAGCACATTCGCCAACAGAGACGACGTGCGTGATTCCCAAGGCGTGCAGCATATATACATTCGCGGCATGATTCCTGCATATGTATTTAGAATGTCACTAGGCATAGCACACGAGACAACGCACAAGTTCCCGAGGTACAAAAATGGGAGGACGCGACTTGGGAAGCTCCCATCAAACCTCGCATCATCAAACCATGTCTGGTGGTCTGATATGAACGACGGTAATGTGTTTGCCCTCGGTCGCTTCAACTGCTTCGCCGCGGTTGAGACGACTGGTGGAGGTGCAGATGAACCGTAGTTGATGGTCAACGCATGGGGTCGAAGTCCATTAGCATTATTCCTAGGAATAGGGTAGTCACCTGCTTGTCCGGGGCCAGGGACTCCTCGCCGGATATCTCCATACTGGTATCGCGAGCGGAGTGAAACATTAACTGGCCCCAACCGACCTTCAACTCTTTTTAAAAAGACAACCTCGGATTGATAGACGAAAAACGATCGACGGTTGGTAACCTGCAGTTAAATTAGTCAATGAACCTGGGGATGAGCCTGGAACCTAACCTGCATCTCCAAATACGCCTCTGGTAAACTCAATCCTTTCATGGCCATCAGTAAACAAAGCGCAGGGACAGATGATTCCGTGTATCCGTCACTTGAATACAACAGGACTTTCAGCGGACGGGGCCGGTATGTTGGAGGCGCCTGGGCACTCGTGTCGCTCTTCTGGACGTCGGTCGGGTATTCGTGACCCGTGTTTCCAGGGGCAGGCCTGTGAGGCGTGATCGAGCCACTTCTACTCTCGCTCAATTCTGGTATGGGTGACCACGGCGAAGATAGTGTATGTGGTTTAGGGGGTGTCCTAGGTACTCCATTACCGTTTGCACCCCCTACACTGGGGCTCGCGCTCGTCAAACACTCCAACCCTCCTGGCGTGACCATCCTCTCCAAAAATCTAATCAAGGGTAGCAGCGCGTTTAACCCCGCGGGGTTTGCGGGTGGAGAACTTGGGAAAGGGAGATGAATGATAGCGGAAGGGTGTGGTGGGGGACGGGGCGGGATTGTTCTTGAGAGTGGTCGAGTACAGAATGAGTTGGCTCCAGGTGTGGGTGACGTTGAAGGAATCAATGAGTCAGGCGGGCAAGACGCACGCCAACCATGCTTATCCCAATGCTGACGCCACAACTCGACCCATTCCATTTCCATCATCCGTACATGTTCCTCCGCGGCTCGTAGGTGTACCACAGACGGGAAGGGTGCGTGCTCGTGGCATTCAATGCAGATATCAAAACCAAGACCACACGAAGGGTCATTCATGGACGTGTTGAACACAAAGGGCTTTTCAAGAGTAGGAGAGGTATGAGGATCCGAAAACGGACCTATGTAGGGGGAAGTGGCTGAGTGAGTCGCACACCCGGGCTCCAACGGAGGTCGTATGTGTCCCCTGCGTCTCAGGGGGGGCTTCCACACTGGAACGTCAGTGGCGTTCCCCAAGAAAACTTGGCCCACATTCGGATTCCAATATGTCGCTGTCGTACTGCCAGAAGCTTCGTCCTATAACATCATGTATGAAAAACCAGTGTGGACAAAACGAAACCACGTACTGCTTGCACTTCCCTGTCACCACTGGCCCAGACGGTCAGAATTTCAGAAGCACGTGTGAGATCCCTCATCTCGTCTTTTTCGCGTTGAGCAAAGTCAATCGTGTTTGCGCGTTTACATCTGTGTATACGCGTATTGGCATTCGGGGGAGCGACAGACGACCGTTCAAGCGAAGGGTCAGAATCCCAAATGGGGCGGACAACCCCAGATAAACGCTCGGCTTGTTCTGTCCTCAGCTCAGCCCCAAGTTCGAGTTCACCAAGTTGTCCGTCCGTCATCTCTGCGAGGCCACGCGTCATCCCAACAAGGGGACAACACAAGTTCTTCATCCGCGGCGGAGCGGTGTTTTCGCAGTTGCCAGCACATTCGCTGTCTTTCCTGACGATGAGCCAGGGGAGGTCACGTTCCAACCGCTCCGCATTAGCGTCGAGTATATAGACAGTGTATTTAAGGAATCCTTCGGGAGTTGAGTAGGGATCTTGTTCCTCCTGGCTTTCCGGCTCGAGGTGAAAGCCCGCCTGAGCCCACCTTTCCAGCCGCTCTCGCCTTTTCTTTTCGACGGCTTTCTTGAAACGTGCTGCCACTCTAAGAGAGGCGGGGGTAGGTCCCTTTGGCGAGTATACGACGATGTCTGAAATAGACGTATAGAGGGGCTGCTTGCGGTTGGTATGCTGTGATTGGTGAAACAATAGGACTCACAAGCTGTATGCCGAAATTGCGTAAACTGATGCCATCAGGGACTTTTGCCGGCTTGAACTCCCAGTCGATCTCAATTGCGGTCGTGTTACCACGAGACCAACCGTGGAATTCGAACGTACGCGAAGGAGGGCAGGGTTGTATGAGCTGGGAGGGGAGGAACGTGCACGTCAAGACGGGATACTTTTTGACAGGTTGTTCGATAGAGCTAGCGGCAGCTAGGCGGAGGTCAGCGCGAATGACGAAGATGAGGAACAAGGTGGCGTACTTGAAGTAGATAATGAAGGGGCGGTCTCAAATGCGAAAGTGTCAGATGAGCCAGGGCACGTGGCACTTGACGGGGAAGGGAGCGACGTGGCACTTGTGGATCTTGAATGGGAATCGGACGAGGACGAGGAAGCATCCGTCAATGAGTCAGACGAGGAGGTGGATGAGTGTCTACGGTCGTCGATAGGACGGTGATTCGTATATACGATATTAAGAGGTGCTATCGAAAAAGGAACGGAGGTCTTGGTGTTTATGGCCGGGTCCTCGGTAGATACACAGAGGGGAGTAGGATGCATAAAGGGCAGTGTCGGATCAATGTCCATGGGGGTCTCTTGATCGAGCGGAGTTATTTGGGTGTCTGGAACGTCTTCGGAAGAGTCGTCTGAGTCCGTGTCGTACTCGGTGTCCTCGGATATGGGAGAGGCGGGTGCATCGAGGTCGTCGTCACAGAGAACCCAAAGGAGACCCCTGTAACGGGGTGGACGGATGACGCGACCCGAGCTGTCGCGCATCATGGCAGCGGTGTGAGGGGGTTTGTCTGTGGATGCAGAGGAGGTAAAGAACATGCACTGGGCGTCGTTGTCGCCGTCGAGGCCATGGAGAAATGGAAAGAGGACCGAGTCGGGTGGGTGGGTTGTGAGATGTTCGAGATGCATGCGGACAAACTGAGCGGTGGGGAGGAGGGGAACCTGGCCAATATGCCGAAGACGGCGTATGTCTGGTGGGACGACACCGTAGGAAGGGAGGGCGGCCATCGTCGTCGTTCGTGTGCTGGAACAGAAAGCAGCTCGAAGCGGAGCGATAAGCAAGAGGTACAAATATCCTTGAGACCCCCGACACCCCGTATCTCGATCGCAATCATTCCAAACCCCGCGTCATGTGACTTAGTCCAGACGCCACTTCCATCCCCGCACTTTTGCCAATTTCTTGCACTTTCACACTCCGCTGGTCGGTGCCGTCCGTGTCACAGCCCAAGACTCCAAACACCCCGCTGTCCCCCGCTGACCAACTCCTTCAGCACCGCCAAGCGCGACCGATACTCGTCCATGCCAATGTATGCCCCGCACATCTGTCGCTTTCCAGTAAACGCTGATCGTCCATGCAACACCCGATGATTGTCCACGCTGAGCACCGTCCCTGGCGTCAACTGCACCCAGTACTCAGAGTCCGCGCTCGTCAGCAGCGTGTGCCATGTCCGAATCGCATCGTACCTGACCTAGCTCATCAACCGCGTTCGTGTAAAGCGTCACTCCTTACCACGACTCGACCAGTTCTGTATCCAAATGGTCCATCACACTCCGGTCGACATTGTTCCACCGCACCTGCACAAGCTCCCCGCTAGCCTCGTCGTGTCGTAAGGGAGGATAGCCATTAACCGGACTTGACCTGTACAGCGCAGTGGCTTCTCCGGCAGCGTGCGCAGGAATAGGAATCTGTGACAGGAGTTTGTATGCGTCAGGGTGCAGCTCCTTTAGTAACGAAGCAACATAGAAGCCATCCACAAGCAGCGTGGCCCCGCCGGAACCTTCAGTGTGGGAGAGAAGATGGAAGAGCTGTAGTCCGCAGGGATCCGTCTATTGCTCGCGTCAGTCACAGAACCTGCCAGATACAGCCATACAAACAAAGTAGGTGTTATCAGTGTGTGCCCCAAGTGCCATTGTGGTATATGCCGTGTCTCCTTTTGAAAAGTCTGCTGTAAATTCCCAAAACTTGCCGTCTGTAATTAACCACTCTTATCTCATACATTCCAGACAAGGGGGGGCTACACTTACAATGCGTTTCGCGAATAAATCCAATGCGCTTCGACAACTCTTCTGTTGCTTCGGGAGTAGCAGGAACCCCAGAAACGAGGCAAAATCCAAATCGGTCCTATACAGTCGTCAGTACCCCATTTTCCGTCCTTGCCCATACCCACGATGTCGGATAACCATTTATACAAACCCTGATCGCCCTCATCCATTACCTCTGTGTAGGATACTGTTGGAGGCGACTTGGCTATCTTGGCTCCCCATAACGCCTTCCTAGGCTGTCCGTCAGGCAATCGTGCAGCACCCGATACGGCACGAAAACACGGACTCGTCAAGGGTAGAGGCCGGCCTTATGGGAGGGTCGTATGTATGCGCCTTCAACCAAGACCACGGATAAAACGAGGAGTGATACTCTGCGTTCAACGCAGGCCCTGCATCAATCAATGCATCAGTCGTCCGTCTTGCAGGCGTGATGTCGATAAATGCATACAGATGACTTCTAGACCTTCAGCCGAAGCCTGGACATGATGTGGTTTGATATTTGGCGGGATCTAGACCGCATACCCGGGTTAAAGTGTCACTAATTCGAATCACGACAACACACTTCAAACGTGTTGAGCAGTCTCTGTTTTGTGACGGGGTGAAAACAACTTGGACACCGACAGTGGTCTCGTAACCAAATGTGATGACTAGAGGCGTGGATGTGATGATGCCATGGGCAGATTGAGAGCCACTGAGAGACGTACAATCGCGACCAATTCTGAGGTGTCCACAGGATGGCGATCTTGCGGTCATCTGCGTTGGCAATCGGCAAGTCTGTTGGCGGTTGTCTGTCTGGAATAAATCCAAGTTGATCTGAAGAGATAGTCGTGGCTGCGGTGGCGAGTTGGCGGGCACCATTACGGGTCCAGAGGTTTGGATTGCGTTGTAAATCAAGGGGTCGAATTCCAGCCTGACTAGCCCCTGCAGGGGTGTGTGTCTGGACGAGAACTCGGGGTCTCGCTCGAAAGATGGCAGCAAAAGACATCAGTGACCGCCATAACGCAAAACGTTGGCAGCTGACCCTCTCAATAAGTCACGTGCCCAGACACCCTCACGAATAGCATTCTCCACCCAGAGTGTCGCACACACACACATGCACAGCTTGCTGCGGGTTTTTTCGGGCTTATAGTCCTAAAGACGGGTTGGAGCAGCGGGTGATATATGCTCTCTACTGCATTCTTCCCAATGCATCCTCCAAGAGTCTGGCTCAGTGCGTACCCGGGGCGTCCAGTTACAAACCTACGCTCACGCGACTGGTACAGTCACCGGTGCGTCCTCTGGGTTCGGAAAAGCCCTCACCGAAGTTGTACTCCGTAAAGGCGATATCGTTGTCGCTACACTCCGCAAGCCTGCGGCTCTTGCTCCCCTCACCAACAAGTACCCGACCTCACAACTTCTTCTCCTCACCCTCGACGTCACCCGTCCATCTGACATCACGGCCGCATTTTCCCGGACTCGGAAAGTCTTTGGACGACTCGACGTCGTATTCAACAATGCTGGCGGCGGGATGTTTGGCGAGGTTGAGGGTACTCCCGACGGCGATGCCCGTGCACTGTTCGAAGTAAATTTTTGGGGTGCGGTCGGCGTGAGCCGTGCAGCAGTCAAGTTTTTCAGGGAGGTAAACCCGCCTGGAAAGGGTGGCGTGATACTGCAGAACAGTTCCATCTCGGGATTTTCTGCAACGCCTGGTTTTTCGTTTTATAGTGCGAGGTGAGTGAGCGAATCAGATTGTGTCCAGGTGCGTTTCCAAAGATATCGACACTGTGCAACGTATTTCTGTCCAGCAAGCACGGTAAGGATGGCTCTAGTTTCTTCTCTGTCGTTTGAGTTCACCAAAGAGCGCTTGAACCAATCTAGCCATTGAAGGCTTCACGGAATCACTTTCAAAGGAACTTCCGTTGGAATGGAACATCAGGGCAAGTTCCGCATTTCAACTCATGTTCCACTGCCCTTCCTGATTGCACATCCCCACTAGATCTGCATCCTCCAACCAGGTGCATTCGACACTAACGTCCTTGTCGCCAGCCAGGTACACCCTGTCCATCCCGCTTATAGCGACGCCGTGACCGCAGCTTTACGGGATACCGCTGAGGGGACGTTATTTGATGGCGATCCGTACAAATTTGCAGAGATGCTGTATCGGCTGGTCCTCAGTGTCGGTGAGGGCAAGAGGATACCCTTGTTTTTGCCCGTTGGAGAAGACGCGCTGGAGATGCTACAAAACAGAATAAGGAAGATGAGCAAAGTGTTGGTGGATGTTGCACCTTGGTCCGTGGATTTGAAAAAGGAGATCAAGGCCAAGTTGTGATGGCGCAGAGATGCTCATCAGAGTGGGTGCATCTCACTAGCCTACAATTATCGATACATGTCGTTCTCCCCATCCTAATTGCCGCAAGGTCTAACCTCGATACGAATCAAGTTAGACACAATTTTTAGAATAAGAGTGAAGATAGGGTTTAAATTGATCGTTAGGCGACACTGAGTCGGTTTAGTCAAGATTTAGGCCACCCTGACTCCCTGAGTGTGGGGTATCATCATTCCTTGCAATTCAGACTACCGGTAACCCGATTGCGTCTTGTTTGCATTATTCGCAAGGCTTTCTACGAGCCGTTTTTGACCATCGGTTCGTTCCACTTCATATTTCTGGATACAAACCCCTGCACTACAGTTCGACTTGACCTGACATCACCGAATACGTAAACTCTATCAGCTAGTCTATCCAAGCCCACAACGGACAGACCAGAGGCACGATGCGGCATCTGACCCACTGGTCATGTATGTGCACTAGGCCAGATTGAGAACGGTGGGCCGCCCTTCGTCCATGTTCCACTAGCCCGGCAACACCTTCTTACAGTAAATTTAGCTTTCGTATGTAATAGGCTATCACCTGCACGTTAGTTCTGAGGGCAGTTCACTGGACTGTACGAACACTGACCCTAGTGACTCGAGAATTAGAAATTACCGGGCTTAAGGTGGGCTAAAAATCCTCTCGTTTCAGCTTAGGAAACGCGCCGATGGCTTCCGATCAGGTGAAGATTAATCCTATCTGCCTGGTAACCTATAAAAATTATGCGAGAAAAGAAGTGGATATATTACTCTCCGTTTGGAAGTATCATTGGTTGGAAGATACTTTTTCGATTAGAAGCTACACATTGGTCTAGGATCGTTCACTGGAGATAGGCTGTACATGCCGTGTGGCACAACCGTGATCGAACCGAGTTCTAGTGATAGAGTTGTGAAGTGCTACTGATTAGATGTCAGTTATCTACTATGATGCCGTGATTTCATTGTGGTAATAGTTGGGCGAACTAAACTCGACCTATTTCTGTGTCAAGATGCTCAGAGAGTCTTTAGTGGACATTGACCTGACGCTCTGGTTATCACCTCATCGCCTACCACTTCTCATGTATGTTCTAAGAGTCTGGCTCGGTGCGTACTCGAGACGTCTAAATACTCGCTCATTCACGCAGTGCTACCTAGTACAGTCACTGGCGCGTCCTCTGAGTTCGGGAAAGCCCCCCACTGAAGTCATCCTCCGCGAAGGTGACATCGCCGTCGCCACACTCCGCAAACTTTCCATCCTTGCCGCCCTCACCCTCCCTCCCAACTCCTTGTCCTCACCTTCAACGTTACCTGTCCCTCTGACATTTCCTCGGACCCAAGAAGACTTGATGTTGTGTTCAACAGTGCTGGATGCCCGAGGCTGATGCCCGCGCACTGTTCGAGGTGAACTTCTGGGATGTAACCTCTGAGAATCGCGCGGCGATCAAGTTTTTCAGGGAGGTGAGCCCACCTGGGAAAGGTGGGATATTATTGCAAAACAGTTCGACGATGTCATTTCTTGGAGCGCCTGGCGCTTCATTTTATTGCGCTAGGTGAGTGAGTGGATGAAGTCGTGTCGAGACCTGCCTCTGATGATCGGTCCCATACGGTGTGTCCTGATTCAGTAAGCACGGTGAGCTTTCTGGTCTTCCTT
>JBBPTI010000121.1:0-22738 GCA_038093995.1 Tylopilus aff. callainus | reverse complement strand
AAGAAGTGCATGAGAGTTAGTGCCACAGGTCTATCACTGGTACTTGAAGACCTTTGAGCAGAAAGAGTCAGAGTGAATGCCAGTGTACAAACTCTGGAATCATGCCATAGAAGTAGAGGATTCATTCAAACCCTGAAAGGAATGAAGTATTTCATTAAGTCCCTAGAAGCAGAAGAAGGTAGATGACTTTATTGATGAACAGCTCAGAAAGGGCTATATCTATTCTTCAAAGTCTAAACAATCTCTCTGGTATTCTTCATATCTGAAATGACCTCGGGTGCTAGGCACTAGGAGGCATGTAGTGAAAGTGAAGTGAAACAGGAAGAAGGATCAATCTCCTAGTACACTGGTGCCTTGTGAGGGAAGACCCAAGAAGAATTGATTGGGGCTCTGATATAATACAGGCAGTCTTATATACTACTATGATTGGGATTCAAGCAGAGCCTAAACTAAGTGAGGGCAAGCACAAATACTAAATAGGGAAGTGCAAGATGAAAACTGGCCTGGTCCATGTGAGTAGGGCTATGCTGTGGGCTAAATGCTACTGGAGTGGGAAAGAGTGGCGAGCAATGGCACAATTGCGAGGTTAATGCCATTGGAGTGGGAATGGATGGCATACTATGGTGTGCAATGCAGGAGTATCACTATTGGGGTGAGAGCAGATGGCACAAGATGGCGCTATTGCAACTGTGGATTGCCTAAGTGCTGCGGGCGGCATTAGTATCCGGGTAATCAGGTCTTTACTCTACTGTGGTCTGGTGCCTGGAATGCTGCAGATACTAAGCTAACCAGTGTGGGAAAGGTACTCAGGCTGTACCAAGTCATGGTGCTGTGGTGTGGAAGAGAGTAGCCAAATAAGGGAGTGTAGGAAGGAAAGGAACGTAGCGTAGCCATGAGCATAACATTACCCCCTCCTTAAGGCCCAGATTCCAGATGGGCAGAAGGAAAGATTGCGTGAATGGTGGAGTGAGAAACAGGACAAGGGGTGGAAGGGTGGGCACAGTGGAAGGTGGCGAGGGCATCCGGGGAGTTAGTAAGGTTGGAATGGGGTTCCCAAGTGCACTTGGAAATATCATACCCCTTCCAATGGACAAGATACTGGAGGCCGTGGCTGGCCAAGCAAGAGTTGACGATATACTCGACCTTGTACTTGAGTGTAGCAGGGTCAGCAGCCAGGGAAGAGGGATTGGGGTGAGGAGGGTGCTGACTGGGAAGAGGGGCTATGAACGGCTTAACCTGCAAGACATTGAGGACAGGGTGGATGCAGTAAGAGGCCGGGAGGTTGAGGTGGACTGCATTAGGGCCGACAAGGCTGGTGATCGGGAAAGGGCCAATCCAGCAATCAGTGAGTTTGGGTGAGCCTGGAATAGAGAGGTGCTCAGTAGAGAGCCAAACCTTATCCCCAACTGTGTAGGAAGGGGCCAGAGAATGCTTACCAGCGGCTGCTCGCTTCATTGTGTCTTGCAAGGCGCGGAGACACTCCTGGGCTTTTGTCAGATGGTCAGCGTACTGGTTGGCAAGATTATTGGTGGTGGGAGATTGAGTGATGGTGGGTTTGATTCTGAGGACCGGAGCATAGGTATGGATTAGCTGGAACGGGGACTTGCCAGAGGCTGAAGAGATGTGGGAATTGATGGTGAACTGGGCAAGTAGGAGCCAATCACTCCAGGAGTCTGGGTGATCTGCACAGTAAGTCTGGAGGTACTGACCCACTTCCCGATTCATCCGCTCAGTCTGTCCATCAGTCTGGGGGTGGTAGGCAGTGGAGAGACATTGCTCAACCTGGAGTTGCCAGCAGAGATTGGTCATGAGCCAGGATGCAAACTGTGGGCCCCAGTCCGAGATGATAGACTTTGGGAGGCCATGGTGCTTCCAGATATGGTGCAGGTAGATGTCGGTGAGATTAAGGGAAGTACAGGTGGAATTGCAAGGGACAAGCTTAACCGCTTTGGAGAAGCAGTCAACTATGGTGAGTATGGCGGTATAGGAATTGGAGAGGGGAAGCCCTGTGATGAAGTTGACTAAGATATCCTGCCAGGGGCCTGATGGTACCGGGAGTGGTTGCAGGGCCCCTGTGGGAGGCTTGTTAGTCAGCTTAACCTGGGTGCACTGTGGGCAATGTTTCACATAGTCAACAGCATCTGTGGCCAAGGAGGCCCAGTCATAGTGTTGCTGCAGGAGTTCAATGGTTTGGGCTACTCCAGGGTGTCCTGCTATGGGGGTGTCATGGTGGAGACGGAGTACCTTGGACCTACAGGCCAGCAGGACATATACCTTTCCATCCTTCATTTGACATCCATCTTGGATTTGGTATCCCTGACCCTCTAATCTCTTTTGCACTGGGTGAGGGAGCTTGATCATTTTGTGGAAAATCTGGTCGGTTAGCCAATCTCTGGAGTGATGGAGTACCATGGCTTCCTCAGTGACCGGTCCCTCGTCCATCGTCTTCTTCAGTGGTGATCCTTTGGTCCAGCATACCTGTATCTATTCTGGGGGGATTACCACCACGTCGTGGTTGTTGTCTGCATCTCCTACCACTAGATCTTCTCTTCTAGATAGGGCATCCGCTTTTCCCATGGTCATTCCAGGCTTATGACACCACTTGAAGTTGAACTGGGAGAGGTATTGGGCCCAGTGGGCTTGCCTCCAGTTAAGGTGCTGCTGTGTCATAAATCAGGTGAGGTTCTGGTGGTCATTCCATACCTCGAACTGCTGCTCGGCCCCTTCCAAGTAGTGCCACCAATCTTCCAAACCTCTTATCACACTCAGCATCTCTTTATTGGCTATGGGGTAGTTGTGTTCTTCTGGTGTCATTGCATGCGAGGCATATGCTACGGGGTGCCATTGTTCTCCTTCTTCTACCAAGAGCACACCCCCAGTTGCATACAAGGAGGCATCACATTTGAGCTGGTACTTCTTGTGATGATCCAGATAGACTAGAACTGGGGCGGTGGTAAAGACTTCCTTGAGGTGGTCAAAGACCTCCTGCTGCTTGTCAGTCCAGCAGAAGGGTTCATCCTTTTTGATTAGATCATGGAGCAGCTGCGTGATATGGGCGAAGTCCTGTATAAAATGCCAGTAGAAGTTGGCCATACCTAGAAAGGCTCAAACTCCTCAGACCATGGTGGGCACCAGCCATTCCTTTATGGCAGTGACTTTGCTCAGATCCATGCTTACCCCGTTTACTCCTATGATCATTCCGAGAAACTCCAGCTCTTGTACCCCAAAGGTGCATTTCTCTGGCTTGACAAAGAGGTCGTTTTCTTCCAACCACTTTAGGACTTCTAATACAATCACCTCATGGGCTTTTCAATCATCCATGGGGGTGAAGATCAAAAGGTCATTGATGTAAACCATGATGTTTTCAGCCATATTGGCGAAGATGTCATTCATCATGGTTTAGAAGGTGGCAGGCGAGTTGCAGAGCCCAAAGAACATTACTAGGGGCTTGAATGCCCCACGATGGCAAGTGAATGCAGCCTTTTATTCATCTCCTTCTTTTATGCGGATGTTATTATACCCCCAGTGGAGGTCCATTTTTGTGAAGAGCCAGGTGGTGCAAAGCCGATTGATGAGCTGGGCAATAAGCAGAAGGGGGTAGTTATTGCGGACTGTGTGCTCGTTGAGATAGTGATAGTCCTGTACCATGCACTTCCGGCCATCTTTTTTTGGCACAAAGAAGACTGGGGAGGTTTGCTTGGACTTGGAGGGTTGGATATAGCCCTTGGCCAGCTGTTCATCAACAAAATCATCTACCTCTTTTTGCTCCTGTGGGCTTAGGGGGACGTTTCGGCCCTTTCTCAGCACAAAGCTATCCTTTAGCTCGATAGTGTGGTCCCATGGCTTCCTGATTGGCATCTGCTCAGACTCCTTCTGCTTGAAGGTCTTGAGGTAGTGGTGGTACACTGGGGGTACTAACTCCCAAGGAGCTTTTCCTTCTTGCTTTTGTCTGGTGTCCCACTGTTCCTCAGTGATCTGAATCTCCTGTTCTTCTGCTCAGCGGATGACCCGCGAGACCCCAGAGTAGTTGCATAACTCGGGGCAGTCCAGTAAGGTGACTGAACCAGTCTTCCAATTGATGTGGGGGTTGTGCTCTTTCAACCATGTGTATCCTAGGATTAGATCCTTACTTCCTAGGTCTGTTACCTCTACCCAGGTCTTTTCCACATGACCTTGGTATTCCAACAAGACTATGGCCGCATGGATTACAGGCCCTGCTTTGTTAGGGGTCTCATCGGCATTATAGACGTATATGGGCTGTGGAAGCTCTTCAGTAGGGATGTGGTGTTGGGATACGTACTCTCTGTGTATAAAAGATGACTGGGTGCTGCTATCGAGTAGTGTGGATGCTGGGACGAAGTTGCCTGTTCAAGTTTTGATCTGCACCTGCATGAGGATTTCCTTCCTCTTCTGCTGCCCTAGGATTCAGATTTCTGGTGGGTTAGTCAGGGTTTCTTTGCATGCATGAGGGGGAATATACTTGTTAGAGGAATTAAGCACGGCATTAGGTTCATGGTTGCCGCCAAGCTGCTGGGGAGCAGACTCCTCTAGACTGGGCAATCTAAGGGGAATACACCATTCTCGGTCTTTAGAAATGATGACATGGGTAATAGGGGCATGCTTAGTAGGGATCTTACCAGCATTTGGAACACCTGATGCATTCCTTAGGCCCTGCCTTTTCCCTTTATCTGGGATGCTTCGATCAGAAAATCCAAACCCATTTCCAGGTTGTTTCTCTTTCATATTTCTTCTGCCAACTTGGCAATCCTTACTGGGGCTTCAGTGCCTGTGGGTTCTTTATCTTCTGCTAGCAGTATCCTCCGCAGTGTTTTCCTTTTGGTGCAATAAGCACTATGTCCACCATGAACAAACTTACAGGCTGGGCATTGGTTGATCTTTGGCTTCCGGCATTCTCAGATTCTGTGGCCAGTCTGTTTACAATTGAAGCACTTGGCACAGGTATTGCTGCTTGGGAGGGCATATACATCTTCTTCAAGATTCTTCCGTGCTAACCCTCAACTGCTAATCCTCGCAGGGGCCTTCCTTTCATACTCCCTGATGAAACCGAGCGCCTTTATTGCATATCCGGTCCTTCTGATGTGGTCCAAGTAGAGCGCCAGCTTGTCCTTGCACTTTCCCTCTTTGAAGATCTGTAGAATGATATGCTGGGCTGTATTCTGTTCCAGGAGCCAAACGGCATGCGTATCATCAATTTGGGCTTGCTGATATAGGGCTTCCCAGCAGACTAGGTAATCATTGGTCTGCATGTTGTGCTGTTTGAACTCTTCCAGCTGGTGGCAGGCCCAATCCTTCTGGTTGGCAGCCCGGAAGAGGCCCTTGATCTCGGCCTCACAGACAGTCCATTGATATGTGTTGCCCTGAGTGAGGCGTGTTTGCACGAAGGGGCCAGCTTTGGGTCCTTTGAGCCTGGAAAGTACTACCACAACCGCCTCATAGCTACCAGTGGGGGTGACATGCGCATTGATGCGAAGCCATGCCTTCATCTTGGCCCACCATTCTTCAAATTTGGCAATCGATCCATCATACTCACCTGGATCAGTGAACAATTCAACTTTCTTCAAGGTACCTGGAGGGCCCACTGTGGTGATCTGGCCCTGGAAAGTGGCTACCGTGCCTTGTCCTACTGTCACCAGCTGCTCAAGATGGATGATCTTGTTGTTGGATGTGTGCAGCGATTGAGCGAGTTGGATATTCTGAGTGGTGACAGTGGTGAACTCAGCTGCAATGGCAGCAAGTTTGTCCAGTAGAGGAATAGTGGGGTCAGTGATGGTATCAAGGAGTACCTGTGACATACTGAAAGCAGACTTCTTTCTTGATTACTGAAACAACCCTTAGGCGGGGCTGCTAGTGAGCTGGTGTGAACAGCGAAGGTGAATGGTAATGACAAGAGCTAGTGGGGCCCAGGTGTCGACTGAGGACTAAGGGGAAAACCCAGAATAACTCAAATGAGGATTCTGGGGGTGAATTGCCATCCTTATATACGTTACAGGGTGTTTGTACATGTGGTGACACTATTACTACATATGGGTACTTCAGGGTAGACATGGGAGTGCGGGTCTTATGCTATTGGCCAAAAATGAGTCATGGGGGGTCACTGCACTGCCTTGCACAGCCCAGGCGCCAATGATGCGATATGGCGTGATGATGATGTCATGGGGCTGTGCAAGGGTCTAGGCATGCTTACTAAGGTAATCACAGCTTGGCACAGCCATCATGTGGTGTGTGAATGCTGTCAGTGAAGTGGGCCGAGAGGGCTACCGGTACCAGAATAGGGGAAAGACCAAGAGAGGAAAAAGACAGTGGCTGTTGCATGTGCGAGGTCGTAACACTACCCTCCTGCTAAGGTTCAACCTCCGGGGGAACCAAAGGGAGAGGACAGGCAAAGATGGCCACAAAGGCCGAACGGAAGACCGGACGAGGAGCGGAGGGATGAAGGCGGTGGAAGTCGTGAATGGACTCCAATGTGTTGGTGAGATGAGACGCAGGTTCCCAAGTGCGATCCATATCGGAATAACCCTTCCAATGGACAAGGTACTGAACACCACGGCCACGCAACCGAGAGTCAACAATGAAATCCACCTCGTACTCAGTATTACGCCTGTCGGTGATCAGGGCTGGTCTGGGTACGGAATCGGGTTGCTGTGGGACCGGGGGCGTATAGGGTTTAGTCCGGGAGATATTGACGACGGGGTGAATACGGATATAGTGGGGAAGACGCAGTTCAACTGCATTAGGACCCTTCATGGAGATGATGGGGAACGGACTGATCCACTTATTGGTGAGCTTCCAGCATGGGAAGGGCAGTGTGAGATTATCGGTGGCGAGCCATACCTGATCTCTGACGGCATAGGAGGGTGCCGGACTGCAATGTATGTTCCTGGTGATTGTTATTCATTGTTGGGCCTGCATCAGGTGCTTCTTCGTCTGTTGGAGAACAGTCTGGTAGTTGTGGGCAAGAGTGGTGGCAGCAGGGGATTTCAAATCTCTCGGTTCAATCCCTATTCAGGGTTGGTAGGTGTGGATAACCTGGAAAGGGGAGAATTTAGAAGCAGTGGTCTGCTTTGCATTCAGCGAGAATTGGGCCAGGGGCAGCCAGTGCGCCCAGTCGTCCTGTCATTCAGCACAGTAAAGACAGAGATAGGTTCCTACTTCTCTATTCATTCTTTCCGTCTGCCTGTCTGTCTGTGGATGATGGGCAGTAGATTTCTTCACCGTAATTCCGAGCTGTGCACACAGTGACGTCATTAGTGTGGCAGCGAACTGGGAGCCTCTATCTGATACGATAGTTTTGGGAAGTCCGTGATGCTTCCATATGTGGGCAAGATAAAGATCGGTGAGATCTGCAGCAGAGCATGTCTTAGAACAGGGGATTAGTTCCACCTCTTTAGAAAACTGGTCAACAACGGTTAGTATTGCGTCCTTCCCGTTTGTGGGGGGTAGATTGGTGATAAAGTCAGCAGAGATGTCCTCCCAAGGGGCATCGGGTATTGGTAGGGGTTGGATCTCCCCCTTAGGTGGTTGATTACCTGATTTTGCCCTGGCACATCTGGTACATCCCTGTACATACCCTTCCATGTCCTTCCTCATCCCCAGCCATCCATATCTTCGTGCAAGAAGTTTGACAGTTCGGAGGACTCCGGGATGACCACTAACGGCAGAGTCATGATGAAGGGTGATCAATCGAGTTTGAAGTGCAGGGGGTATGTAGATCTTCCCTGATCGTTTCAGGAGTTGATCTTCGATTTCATAACCCTGAGCCATCAACTTCTTGAGGGTGGCTTCCGGGAGTCGGATGGTCTGATGGGATATTTCATCAGTCAGCCCTTCCCCTGGCATGGTCACTTTTATCCTTCCTGACCCTTCTCCTTCTTCTACTTGTCGAACATGTTCGGGGGGAATCACTAACACTGCTTTATTATCCTCTTCTCCTATCATAATCAAATCTGATCGTTGTGACAGTGCATCTGCCTTTGTCATCTGTGTCCCAGCTTTGTGGCACCATTTGAAGCGGAACCTGGATAAATATTGAGCCCATCGGGCCTGTTGTCGATTCAAATCCTGGCGTATCATGAACCAGGTGAGGTTCTGGTGGTCGTTCCAGATCTCGAACTCATAACGAGTCCCCTCAAGATAATGCCTCCACTGTTCTAATGTGGAGATAACGCTGAGCATCTCTTTATCAGCAATGGGGTAGTTCTGCTGCTCGGATGTCATGGAATGTGAGGAGAATGCCACGGGGTGCCACCTTTCTTCTTTTAATATGGACAGTACCCCTCCAACTGCGGTGTTGCTGGCATCAGTCTCAAGTCAGTAGTGACAGTCATTGTCGGGATAGGCGAGGATTGGTGCTATTGTGAAGCGTCCTTTTAGTTCACGGAAGGCAGCCTCGCACTCCGGGGTCCATTCGAAGGTTACATCCTTCTTCGTCAGATCATGTAGCGGATGGGCTAGTTGGGAATAGTCTTTGATGAAGCAGCGGTAGAAGTTGGCGAGGCTGAGGAATCCCCTGGTCTGTTGTAAGGTGGTTGGGGCCGGCCAGTCGGTCACTGCTTTCACCTTTCCTGGGTCCATCCGTATTCCCATCAGGATCATGATTATTCCAAGGAACTCTACACTTGTTGTGGAAAAGGAGCACTTCTCCAGTTTTACGAACAGATCATTCTTTTCCAGCCTTTCTAACACCTCTGAGACCTTCACCTCATGTGCCCGTCAATCATCTTTCCATGAATAGATTAATAAATCATCGATATAGACTATTACCTTGGGCATATCCACGAAAAGCTCGTTTATCATGGTCTGGAAGGTGGTGGGAGAGTTGCACAGGCCGAAAAACATTACTGTTGGTTCATAGGCTCCCTGATGGCAGACGAAGGCGGCTTTCCATTTGTCTCCCTCTTTCACCCTTACGTTGTTATATCCCCATCGGAGATCCATCTTGGTAAAGATCTTGGCATCTTTTAATTTATCGACTAACTGGGAGATGAGTGGAAGGGGGTAATTATTTCGGACAGTGTGTTTGTTTAGATACCGGTAGTTCTGGACCATCCTTTTTCGTCCGTCTTTCTTTGGCACAAAGAAGACCAGGGAGGTCTGTTTGGACTTCGAGGGGCGGATGTATCCCTTTCACAGCTGATCTTCGATGAAGTCATCTACCTCCTTCTGTTCCGCTGGGCTTAGGGGAATAATCCATCCCTTCTTCGGCCTAAAGGTCTCCTTTAATTTGATGGTGTGGTCCCAGGGTTTTCTCAATGGCATCCGCTCCGACTCCTTTTGCAAGAACACACGTCGATATTGGTGATAGATCTCGGGTACGAGCTTGAGGGCTTCTTCCGTCTGATCTGGACTCTGCACTTTTGCACGGCTCCTTTCCTCAGCATGACACACTTCAAGATTTTCCTGTGCATGTCCAAGTTGACTGGTCTGCTCGTAGTTACAGGTTTCTGGGCAATGTATGAACTGGACTTCTCTGGTTTTCCAGTCGACTTGTGGGTTGTGGGTTCAGAGCCACGGATACCCTAGAATGATGTCATTCTTTCCGATATGTCCCCCGGCATTCCTAGTTCCGTCGGCATTGTATATGGAGATTATTCGGGGGGCTGTTAGCATGGGGATGTGGTTCTTTCACACGAAGTCCTGATTAATGAGCGTTAGATTAGCCCCGCTGTCAATAAGTGCCTTGGCACTGGTGTATCGTCGATCTCGGGAGGGCTTTATCTGTACAGTCAGCTTTATTTCTTTCCCTTTGTGGATTACCCTCATATACATTTCCGGAGTTTCTGGGGTTTTGATGGATTTAGGGGAATTAAGCACAGATTTAGTATCTCGGTCTCTGCCAGGCTTGCTAGGAGACCCCCCTAGACCGGCTATGTTAGATACTACAGTCATTAGTGCAGATACAAGTCAAGTTAGTTCCGTCAAGAAATGAGTATTAGCCTGTGAGACACTCAGATTGTCTCCTAGGCTCTGCCTTTTCCCTTCTGCTCCTTCTCAGCGTTGGGAAAATCCTGTTCTTCGATTGCGGCAGCCCTGGCTTCATCTGGGGCTAAGGCGATTCTTCGTGCCTGTCTCTTCTTACAGTTGAACCGGTGCCCTCCTCCGTGGAAGTGACACTCCGGACACTGATTCTTCGGCTTTTTGCAATTGCAGGCCACATGTCCGGCCCCCTTACAGTTGAAACATTTGCCCAGGCTTCCTTTTATGGCAAAGATGTCTTCTTCATCCATTTCTTCGAAGCGGTCTACCTCCATTCAGTCCCCGCGGGATTGGTACTGCTGCAGTCACCCCCTTATGAACGTGAGGGCTTTCATTGCACATCCCACGTCGCGAATATTCTGCAGATAGGTGGCAGGGGTAGACTTGCGCGCGCCTTCCTTGAATATCTGGAGGATAATGTGGCAGGCGGTATTTTGTTCGAGAAGGCAAATAGCGTGGCTGTCGTTGATCTCGGCCATCTGGTATAATGCCTCCCATCGGACTAGGAAGTCGTTGGTTCATAAGGTCCCTTGTCGAAGCTGCTCTAGTTGGGCAACGGCCCAGTCTTTTTGATTTACCGATCGGAATAAGCTCTCCATTTCCTGGATGAGCTCATCCCAAGTATATCCTTGTCTGTGGCGAAGCTGGGTTTGGGCGAATGGTCTGGCTTTTGGCCCCTTTAGTTGCAATAGGACCACGGTAACTGCCTTGTAACTCTTCAGGAGAATGGTGGAGCAATTCATGTGAAGCCAAGCCTTAATCTTGGCCCACCATTCTTTGAACTTGGCAACGGATCCTTCATAATCTCTGGGGTCAGCGAAAACTTCCACCTTTTGGGCCGCTTTTTCTCCTGCGGCAGCGGCACTGTTGAGGTTACTTATGGTCTGCTCAAGGGCAGCTACATCCTTTAGCAGGGCAGCAGTCTTCTTCTGTTCTTCAACACATCTGTTGTAGAGCTGCTGGTTCTGCTTTGTTAGTGTAGTGAATTCTAATGCAACAGCTGCAATCTTGTCCTCCAGCATGAGGTTCGGGTCGGCAAGGATTTGGAGTGTGGATGCCAACATAGTGGTGAGCTACGTGTGTCTTCAGGATTTGAATTCTCTTTCCGTCTCGGATCACCCAGGTTCTTCTTCGATACTCTTCTATTATGGCTGGGTGCCTTGTTGCCTTATACAGTGTTGATCTAACCGGGGTAATCTGTGGTCGGCTGATTGGTCTCGGTCATTTCTGTTTGTCCTCCTTCTGTTGGAGTTGCGTAATTAGTTGTCCTATTGGTGTCACTTGGGTTTTTGAAAGAAGAAAACTTTTATTCAATAACTACCACCCGTAGTTCTGCTGAGGTTCTTCTTCGGTGTGGATGGCTTGTCATTCAAAGCCAAGAGTGATCGAGTACACTCCTTCCCTTTTGGCAAACTGTGCCTGAAGGGGTACAAGCTGTAAGGCTAAAAGGGAAAAGAGACAGCAGAGGCAAAAGGTGGTGATGCAAACAAAGAAGATAATAAGAAAAGTGGTGGTGAACAGCAGGAGCTATACTATCATAGAAGTCGAGTGAGGAAAATACCTAACAAAAGGTGTAGGTAAGCAAAGAAGAGGTTGGATAAGGAAATAGTAGCAGGGGCTACTAGTAACTGGCTAAAGGTAAAGAGGGCAGTGCAAAGATGTGCGAGGGCGTAGGCGTCCCAGACCGTTATCCGGTCGGACGAGGGTGGCGGCAGTGTTTCTGTGGGCAGTGCGAGCTGCGGCGATTCTCTTGCGACAGGTGAGGCAGGCTTTTTCGACAAGATACCAGGCTCAGTTCTCTTGCCAACGATGGTACTCTTTGTCGAGGTGGCGGCGGGTCTCAGGTGAGGTTGGGTCACAGTAGGGACCCTCGAGGTCGTTTGGGTCAATGGACTCCAGTGAGGTCGACTCATGCTTAGGGGAGGGGGCGGGCGATGGTGGTAATACTAACTCCTCCTCCTCTTCTTTCTTTACTTCTCTGTATTCCCCTACTAACCTCCTTTCTCTCTGTGCAGCAGCGGAGGCAGGGTCGAAGACTTGGGCAAACAAGTGGGGGTGCTCCTCTACAAAGAGGTGAGCACTAGTGGTGAGGGTGGCGATGTCGAGTGTGTACTCAGGACGCAGGACATTGATCTGGGTGGGGTTCACTGGGGCAGAGGGCTGTCAGTAACGACGGCCAACGACTCTGCTCAGCTCACTGATGATGGGCTTTGGGGTGGCGACGGCGATGGCGAAGCGAAGACGATTTGAGTTATAATGAAACAACCCTTAGGCGGGGCTGCTAGTGAGCTGGTGTGAACAGCGAAGGCAAATGGTAATGACAAAAGCTAGTGGGGCCCAGGTGTCGACTGAGGACTAAGGGGAAAACCCAAAATAACTCGAATGAGGATTCTGGGGGTGAATTGCCATCCTTATATACGTTACAGGGT
Organism: Tylopilus aff. callainus; assembly: GCA_038093995.1. NCBI lineage: Eukaryota > Fungi > Basidiomycota > Agaricomycetes > Boletales > Boletaceae > Tylopilus > Tylopilus aff. callainus. The sequence goes on along the minus strand of JBBPTI010000121.1, from coordinate 10,316 downwards.
GTTTGTACATGTGGTGACACTATTACTACATATGGGTACTTCAGGGTAGATGTGGGAGTGTGGGTCTTATGCTACTGGCCAAAAACGAGTCATGGGGGGTCACTGCACTGCCTTGTGCAGCCCAGGCACTGATGATGTGATATGGTGTGATGATGATGTCATGGGGCTGTGCAAGGGTCTAGGCATGCTTACTAAGGTAATCACAGCTTGGCACAGCCATCGTGTGGTGTGTGAATGCTGTCAGTAAAGTGGGCCGAGAGGGCTACCAGTACTGGAATAGGGAAAAGACCAAGAGAGGAAAAAGACAGTGGCTGTTGCATGCATGAGGTCGTAACAATTACTGGTGCCTTGTGTTTCTTATACCAGCTGCAGCTGGGTCTTTCAAATGGGAGGGGCACTAGAGGTCTCGCACAGACTATGGTCTTTTGATCTCAATAGTCTCCTGGACGCAGCCTATTGAGGATCCAGATTACTCTTCCTTCCGGACATGTGCGGTGTTCTCTCAGCTTGCTAAGTAATCCCCCTATAGCTTGGGCCAGGAACTTTAGTTTGGATGCGAATGGGATAATCTACCAGTCCTGAGCTGCTGACTCAGCCCAGTCAGTTGGGGTGCTTTTGTAGTGGAAGTTTTGGCCTCATGTGCCAGTAGGGGTAGTGATGATAAGGGAGTATTCTCCCAAGGGTAACTGTAAGAAAATAAGAAAGGTGTTGTGATCAAACTGGGTGTGGGTGAGAAGGCGATAAATGCAAAACAAAAGCAGCAAGAAAGAAATAAAACAAGAGGCTAAAAGGGAGTACCAGAAGAAAAATGGGAACATCCTTGGAAAAGAAGGCTAAAACTAAAAAGGGGGGAAGGCACAAACAAGTAAGTACAAAAAGAAGAATTAAAGGAATTTACTGGGCCGCTGCAGAAGATTTCTTGGGTGGAGACAGCCTGGCTCAGCTTGACTACACACTAGTATGATACCAGATGTCCTGGACTGTCTTGGGTGCAAGTGGAATGGTGGGAAACAGAAGGGGTGGCGAAGGTGGTCTGGCCTACAATAGGTGCGGTAATCTGGAGAAGGGGGAAGGGGAGCAGTGAGCTGGGCTTCTATGCAGGCTGTGTACTCCTCATAGCGGTGGATCTGCTCCTCAGCCTCGGTGATGAGCCAGCAAAGGGTGGAAGGCAATGGGATAGGTGGTGTAGGAGGAATGAAGTCATTCAGGTCGATGTCAGCAACAGGTGATGGGGGATAAACAAGTGTGGGTGTATCTGATGCCCTGGACCTCATGGCGAAGTCTGCAATAGCCTGGTCAATCTCTTCCCACAGCTCTCTCTGCTCTCTCTCAGCAGCAGCAGCAGTGTCAGCTTCAAGGCGGAAAGCAATGGTGGCAAGGAGGTTGAGGTTGACAGGGCAAATTGGGCAAGGGGCGACTACTAGACACTGTTCACCTGTTGAGCTGCTAACTACAACAGTGGGGGCCGACTTGGCATGTGTAGCATTCACTAGTGTCCTTCTACATCAATAAGGGGACGCAGGTACTGCTCTGCTTACTGATAGCACAAAGGTTGATGATAGGTGGGGCCTTCGGGGTGGTCAGGTAGCAACAGCAGTGAAGAGAGGAATCAATTCTTAATGAAACGACCTTGGGTGCTAGGCACTAGGAGGTGTGTAGTGAAAGTGAAGTGAAATAGGAAGAAGGATCAATCTCCTAGTACACTGGTGCCTTGTGAGGGAAGACCCAAGAAGAATTGATTGGGGCTCCAATATAATACAGGTGGTCTTATATACTACTACGATTGGGATTCAAGCAGAGCCTAAACTAAGTGAGGGCAAGCATGAATACTAAATAGGAAAGTGCAAGATGAAAACTGGCCTGGTCTGTGTGAGTGGGGCTATGCTGTGGGCTAAATGCTACTGGAGTGGGAAAGAGTGGTGAGTGATGGCACGATCACAAGGTTAATGCCATTGAAGTGGGAACAGATGGCGTACTATGGCATGCAATACGGGAGTATCACTATTGGGGTGAGAGCAGATGGCACAAGATGGCACTATTGCAACTGTGGATTGCCTAAGTGCTGCAGGCGGCATTAGTATCCGGGTAATTGGGTCTTTACTCTACTGTGGTCCGGTGCCCAGAATGCTGTGAATACTAAGCTAACTGGTGTGGGAAAGGTACTTGGGCTGTACTGAGTCGCAGCACTGTGGCATGGAAGAGAGTAGCCAAATAAGGGAGTGTAGGAAGGAAAAGAACGTAGCATAGCCGTGAGTATAACAATATTCAAGAAGGATAGAAGAAAGAGGATGGTTTAGGATTACTGGTACCTCAACAAGCATATTGAAATGACCTTGGGCAAGATGCTAGGAGGTGTTGAGTGGAATGAAGCGAGACGAAAGCCCTGGGTGCAGCGCACAAGGGGGCAAGTAGCAAAGTGAAGTGAAGCAGAAAGTGAGTCAATCTCCTAGTATGCAGGTGCCTTGTGAGGGAAGACCCAAGAAGAATTGATTGGGGCTCCAATATAATACAAACAGTCTTATATACTACTACAATCGAGATTCAAGTGGAGCCTAAAGTAAGTGAGGGCAGGCTGAGATACTAAATAAGGAAGTGAGAGATGGAAATTGGCCTGGTCCGTGCGAGAGAGGCGATGCTGCAGGCTAAACGCTACTGGAGTGGGAAAGGGTGGCGAGTGATGGCACCATCGCGAGGTTAATGCCATTGGAGTGGGAACGAATAGCGTACTATGGTGTGCGATGCGCAAGTATTGCTATTGGGGTGAGACTGGGTGGCGACATATGGCACCATTGCAACTGTGGATTGCCTAAGTGCTGTGGGTGGCATCAGTAGCCGGGTAATTGGGTCTTTACTCTACCATGGTCCGATGCCTGGAATGCTGTGGCTACTGTGCTTACCAGTGTGGGGACAAGACTTGGGCAATACCAAGTCATGGCACTGTGGTGTGGGTCAAGGTGGCTAAAGAAGGCAATGTAGGAAAGAATGGAATGTAGCATAGCCATGAGTGTAACACATATGGTCCAGAACAACTACCTGCTGCCCCTCATTGCCTAGCTCATTGATTGGTTAAAAACCACTGACCTCTTTACCAAGATGGATCTGCAGTGGGGATACAACAACATTCAGATTCAGGATGGAAGGCTGCCTTCACCTGCCACTTTCCAAACCATAATGAATGACATCTTTGCTGATATGTCCACTCACATTATGGTATATATTGATGACCTCCTCATCTTCACCCCCTTAAACAACCCTAAGGAGCATGAGTGGGTGGTAATGGAAGTACTCTGCCAACTTGAAGAAAATGACCTGTTTATCAAGCTGGAAAAATGCATCTTTTTAGTGGAAGAATTGGAATTCCTCAGAATGTTCATAGGAATAAATGAAGTAAGCATGGATGGAGGAAAGGTCATGGCCATAAAGAACTGGCCAGTACTGTACAATATAAAGGGCATCTGGGCCTTCCTCAAAATGGCTATCTACATCTACCCTAAAGCTCTCTGTATGTAGTAGTAGTGTACAAATACATACATACACCTGTAACAGTATATAAGACTGGCAACCTAGCCCCAAGATCCTCATTTGAGTTATCTTGGGTTTTCTCTCTAGTCCTCAATTGATGCTTGGGCTCCCAGACCTTGTCTCCCTTGTTCCATATCCCTTTCATGCCTCACTGCTCACAACCCTTGACCAGGGGTTATTTCATTGACCTCCTCTGACACCACTATAATTGGCCCTCCATTTGAAGGGATGTTGAGGACTATGTCCGACATTGTTAGTGTGCTCAGGTCAAGTTGTCTAACCAGCCCCCTGCCAGGAAGATACAACCCCTCAAGGTTTCCACTGGTGCCTGACAAGACATCTCCATTGACTTCATTACTGGACTGCCCCTCTCAAACTCCTACACCACCATTCTCACCATTGTCAACTGCTTTTTTAAAGTAGTCAAGCTTGTCCCCTGCAATACTACCTGCATGGTGGTAGATCTCACCAATATCTACCTTCATCACATCTGGAAGCACCATGGATTGCCCTGCATCATCATCTTTAACTGAGGTCCACAGTTTGCCTTCCACCTCATGGCCAACCTCTGTCACCAGCTCCACATTACCCCCTGACTCTCCATTGCATACCATCCATAGACTGATGGCCAGACCAAACACATGAACCATGAAGTTGAACAGTATCTCTGTATCTATTGCTTCAAACATCTGGACTCCTGGTCTGGCTGGCTCCCCCTGGTGCAATTCATCATCAATAATCACATTTCCACCACCACCAGCTCCTTCCCATTCCAGCTTATACTTAGCTACTCACCAACCCTGGGGGTAAAACCCTCTGTCACCTGCTCTCCCACTGCCAACAATCTTGCCCACCAGTATGCAGACCACCTTGCCTCTGCTCATGACCACCTCCTCTAATTGCAAGATTGCATGTGATGCTCAGCTGAGCATTCTTACTCCACAGCCCCAATTTACTCACCCAGAGACCATGTCTGGCTCTTCTCCAATCACCTTCATGCCCTGGGGTCCTCCAAACTCCTTGACCAGTGGCTTGGTCCATACCCTGTCCTTTCCCTGACAGGCCTTAATACACTCCATCTTTCCCTGCCATCCTTGTTCTACTGTGTCAAGCCCTACATCACACCTCTTTTGGGCCTGTTAAAGTCCTTTCTAGTAGAGACAGGACCTTAGCCTCAAATAGCATTTGGGATGACTATGGTTCTATGCCCAGGTCTGCATTGGGCTTATCTTGCTTCATCTGTGGAGGGCTTGATCTGTTCAAAGCTAGCAAGCTGAAAAGACAAACTCTAACAGGCTCTGAGGTCTGGGGTGAAAAGAGTATGATTGAGGAAGACTAACTTAGGATACAGGGTAGAGAGAGCTGTCCTTAAGTACTAGTAACCCTCAATGGGTGGGGTAAGCAAGTTTAGTCAAGACATAAGAGTAAGCATAAGGTGGCTTGCAATGAAAAGAAATTTGGCAAGGGAAAAGGAGAAAAGAGAAAGAAACATGACTAGACCCTGAGATTTGGTAGGCAAGTTGTAACAGGGCCAGCCACAGCCCTCTCCTCTGCCACCTGTCATTCTCTCCAACCTCCCTGATGGAAAGTTCAAGATTTACTACATTGTTGACTCCCATTCCTGCAGCTGCTGTCTCTAGTACAGAGGATTCAGGTGGAATGGAAGAAGATATCAGCTGAGGTGCATCAGGAATTGATTGAAAGCATGCCTAGAAGAATTCAGGCAGTGCTTAAAATAAAAGGAGGATATACCAAGTACTGATTTTGTTGAAATACCCTGATCTATATGAAAAATCCAAAAACATCCCATAACTCCTCCATTCCATTAGAAGGGTGTTCATACTCTGCAAGCCTTCTTTTCAAGTACCACCATAGATGTTCTATGGGATTAATGTCAGGAGACTGTGCAAGCCAGTTCATTACCCTGAATTCTTGCTCATCCAGCCATTCCTTGAGCTTTCTACAAGTATGCTTGGGGTCATTGTCTTGCTGAAAGATGGTAAGAGAGGAATCAAGATCATAAAACCTTAGAGAATTCCAAAGTTCATCCTTCAAAATTTAAAGATAAAGATCTCCATCTATCCTACCATCAATCTTGGCAGCATAGCCAATTCCCTGCCAAGTCATACAGCCCCATACCATCACAGAACCTCCTCCAAATTTTACTGTTTCTTCTACCAACCTATCATTGAGCCCCTCACCTGACTTATTCCAAGCCCATTTGCACCCATCTGATCCTAGGTGATTGATTTTGGTCTCATCAGACCATACTACCTTTTTCTAATCCTCCAAGGTCCAGTCTTTGTGAGCATAGGCAAAATTTAAACAAGGCTTGTAATACTTGCCTAAGAATAGAGGGTGTTTGGACTTGACTACAGCCTTCATGCCAGATTTCTTCAAGTGAAGATGAACAGTATTGGAATGGAGAGGCTGATTAATGACTCCAGAAAGAATTCTGGTCACCTGAACTGCATTTTCAGCCTTTTGAGATGAGATAAGGTGAACAGCATAATGAATGTTGAAGGGGGAAAGTTTGAATGGATGACCTCCAATAGACTTTTGCAAGTCAGAATGCTCCTTGGAATGAAGTCTGGATATGGTAGCAGTGCTGACATGAGTGGTAGATGAAATAGAGTGAACCAACATCAAGCTGAAAAAGAATAGTGTTTCTTTGAGCAAGAGAGAGGAATCTCATGATGATAATGGTGAAGAATAAAGAAGTGTGGGAACTATTTCAAACTCAGACACAATATTTGTATATATATGTTTATTTGTAGTGGCAAACAACAGCAACTATCCTATGATTTAAGCTAGATCTTATCTTTCATATCAAAAGTCCAAAAACCATTACAATGATATGACTGTTTTAAAATGGTGATATCTTCACACCCTGTGGTCCAAATCACATGACCCAGGGGCCATTCCTGTAGCCAATTGTCCGCTCTTCCCACGCTCTCACTACCGCTAAGCGAGATTCCCACACCCTCAAGTGTTATTTTAGGTACACTACAAAAATATCAAACATTGTAACAGTTTTTGGAGTCACTGTATCTCATGCACTGGAAGGGATATGATGCCTCCAAGTGTATATGGGAACCTTGCTCATGCTCCTGATGCCATCACAGCTTTTTACTATGCCCATTCATCTGCCCCTTGCCCTGTTACCTGCTTCATCCTCCATGCTCTTTTCCCTTCTGCCCATTTGACATCTGGGCCTTGAGGAGGGGGATGTGTTATACCATCATGTGGTGTGTGAATGCTGTCAGCCAGGATCAGGTGATGGGAGAAAGGTTACCATGGACTATGAGCAGGCAGACTGATGAACTAGAGTGGAGTGCATGGTGTGGACAATGGAGTGAATGGAGCAGTCACAACACTACACCCTCTCTAAAGATCACACTCAGAGTGATCCAGGTAATGAAAGCAGAAGAGGGAGGAGAAGATTAGATAAGAGACTGCTAAGGAGCAAGGAGCACTGGGGTGAAGATGGTGGAAATCCTGGACAGCATCAGGGCAGTGGGTGAGGTTAGAGGCCAGCTCCCAAGTGCAGTCATCAGTGGAGTATCCTTTTCAATGAACAAGATATTGGAGGCCCCATTCTTGTGGGTGAGAGCCAACAAGATAATTGACCTTGTACTTGGCATTGCAAGAGTTAGTGATAAGGGCAGGACTAGGAGAGGAGTTTGGCTGTGTTGGAAGAGGAGGAGTATGTGGCTTGATGCAGGAAATATTGATCACCAGTATAGAATATATATATATGTTGGGTGTGAGTGGGTTCTTAAACCAGGAGGTTCTTGAGTAAGGGTTTTACTGAGTCTTCAGGTTACTCAAGTAGAAATAAGCACAGAGTCTGGCAATCCACTGCCATAGACTTGTGCACCAACAAAAAATCTCTAGTGCAAGATAATGGGGGAACCAAAGATACAAAGTGTGTAATAATGATTTGTGAGAAAAAATGTAAAGGAAAGAGTCTAGTCCATGAATGGGTATCACTGATTAAATAAATGAACTCAAAGAGATAGAAATAGATAGAATCATGGATTAAAAGGAATTAAAAGGAAAACATACTGGACACAAACTGGGTGTAATGGACAATGGACATGGTGCAATGGGAGACCTGTGGAATGATGCAGAATGGAGTTATACAACTGTAGGGAGCAGCAGCACCCTATACTGGGTGAATGTGCATGTAGCAGGGAAAATAAAGCTCAACAGCATTAGGACCATGGAGGATGACAATGGGAAAGGTGCCCACCCAACAGTCTGAGAGCTTGTGACATGGTGAAAGAAGGGAGATGACAAAATACTGCTGAAGTCCAAAGTCCAGAATGTGGGCACCTATCCCCACAACTAAATCCAGACTACTCTGGACTATCCACTTGTGACTCTGCTTCAAAATTGGCACCTCCTTGATTAGTATCACTACTCTATGATATCTAGGGTACATGGACTTCAGCTATTGGGGTATGAGTGTGCCTCAACCCAGTACTATAAATTCACTTGCTTCACACTGTAGCACCTCAGTTGTTTCCACCCTTCCAGCATTGACTGAGGTGAGCACACTTTATTCCTGCACTTACTTCTATACTAATATACATAGTCCTGGTCTATTCCAGTTGGTACTAGGTAAATACATATAGTTGTTTCTGCCCTTCTGGCATTGACTGAGTCCTGGTCTATTCTAGTCAGTACTAGATTCTTACAATTCAGACTTTCCCCCAGACATTCAGACAACCTCTTGGACTTCCAGACTTGCTTGTTACTGCCAGAAGTTGTTAGAAGAGATTGTCAGTGGATAACCAGACAAGATCTCTAGTCATGTAGGTGGCAGCTTCATGGAGATGCCAGTTAGTGGCATTCTTCATGCATTCCTGGACCTGTGAAAGATATGTCCAGGTTTGATCAAGAACTGCCTTCATCTGCTCCATAGAATCCATGGCAAAAGGGGAGCATATGGCATGGGGTGATATATCCATTCAAGGCTTATAAGTCCAAGTAACTTGGAAAGGTGAGAAGTGAGAAGCAATGGACTACTTCACATTACAGCAGTTTTCATAAGTCTGTGGAAATGTGAATTTCAAAAGTCATGCCTTGGAGACTGCCAGAAAAGGACCCCAAATGCATCTGAGTGGGTGATTCAAGTATGCAGCCAAAAAAGGAGGCATGTCTTGTGTAGACTCACCTAAGAATTTTTGTCCTATTCTTCACTTCATGTCTGACAAACTACCAAGTATCCAACCCACTGGAAATTATGCTTTCACTGTAGCCCTGACTGTTTATTCTGCACTCAAGCAGTCCTCCAAAGGCAAGAGCACTGCTATGAAGCAACAAGAGAAAACCATCAAGATAAAGCAGCTGTCTTTTCCACTCAGTGATGACAACTATGTTGAATTCCTTGAAAGTATCTTAGAGAAGCATGGCCAATCCCATTTCAAGGTTTTTCACAAACATACTTTCTCATTCAAGTTTACAATGCTGAAAATGAAGAAGTGTAGTTTTGATTTCTCATTCATTATTGTCTATTCAAACTCACCATTTTTAGCCAGTATGCAAGTGATGCAATAGATGTTAACAATGAATCAGATTACCAGGAAATGGTACAGAAGATCTGTGATGGTATTAGTGATCCCAGTACCATGGTGATGAAGATTTCTGTTGACATGAAACAGGTTGAGATGCTCCCATTCAACCAATGGGATGAAGAATCATCTGAGTCAGATGATGATCAAGTAAATATTTTTTTCTATGGCTTGAAAAAAGAAAGAGACTAATGTGTTCTTGAATAAGGCAAGCCAACCATCACAAATGGTGTCAAACCTGGACTCAAATCTTGCTTGATGGCACATAAAGCTTCAAAAGAAGTACAAAAATAATCATGATGAAGGTCTTACTTATGTTATGCCATCAGGAGTTCCTATGCCACTTACTCATGCCATGATTCTTGACTGGGCATGTGCTTTGGTACATCATAGTGAATCTACAGTGGCTCAAAAAACTGTCCCAATATTTGCACATTTTGCACTAAACACAATAGTACACAATTATCACTAAATCTTACCTAAGCATGTGAGTGTAAGAAATAAGTATTTACTCCTGGCTTCCAAATGGGCCAGGAATCAAAGGATTTGAATAAGGTTTGATAAAATGATGGCCATTTAAAATGATCACTCATTGGGATAGTTTTTTGACTTAATATAGCAAAAGTGGAAATTAATATATTCTGATATGTTATCATGCAAGAAATGAGTTGTATGATGGATCATAGGTTCCATAGGATACAAAAATGTCAAAACACCACCTTTTTCCCACCACCACTATTACAAATTTGGTTAATATTGCTTAAATTAACCAAATTTTTTTTTCTAGAAAAAGAGTCAATTGCTTATGAAATACTTATTGCTAATGGTGTAAACCACTCTATTATAAATAGGATTGACTCAAAATGCTACCCTGATATGCTCAGATTCACCTGGTGATCACTCCCACCTCATAACCTACACTACAATATACTATATATATTGATTTATTGAAATTCAAAAGGCTATAAACATGATTCATGTCACCAAAATATGCCAGAATGTTAGAAAAAAGTACATTAGTTCTCAATCCATCCAATTTTAGTTGTAGGAAGTATGTACAAAGCCTATGACAATCATAAACTGCTCTCATATAATCTAGCATTGCAAATAATACACTATTTGTGGCTCATACCAACAGCTAGTCTGTCTTTTCCATAATATAAGACTGTGACAATTATAAACTATTCTTATATTATGGAAAAGACAGACTAGCTG